>PRKT01000070.1:549284-586142 GCA_003671525.1 Saccostrea glomerata
AGTTTCAAAAAAATTCTTCCAAAAAAAGAAAAGTTACAGTAATATCCATTATATTGGTCATTTCTCGTGTTGCACGTGCGCGCTCTTGCAAGCACGTGCGCGCAAAATGACCTTCGTTCGGCAAATCTACATAACATGTCTACTGACCCTAAAAACATTTTACCTTAGTCGGATGTATAGTTTACAAGATCACTCGAGGACAAAATTTTCCCAGGAATAATAATAATAATAATAATAATAAGAAACAGAGTAAAAACAATATGTTCCCCAACTTCGTTTGGGGAACATAATAAGGAATGAAACATAAGGAAATAAGAAACAGTATTCAAGATCAAAAGTCCAGGAGCAGAGCAAACACGGACCTCTGAAACATCAGAGGTGGGATCAGGTGCAAGGGAGGAGTGAGCATCGCCTGCCGACCGGTAGCTCCATCTCATGATCGGGAAATAACGGAAAATCCCCGTCAATTCAGTGTATAAATAATGGACTAACAATTTGTATGAAAAAACGTCAGTCAGCATTTGACCCAATGATAAATTGCATTTGCTGACAAGGTCATTGTAAAGGAAGACTTTGAAACAAGATGGAACTATGAAAATCGGATATATCACAAGGTTTACTATCGCGCTATCAAGCATCAACGTAACGGTCGAAAGTGAGAAAATTTGATGTCGCGATACCTCAATGACGCGACGGTTAGATGGCATAACAATGCGATGACGATGATTCGATTGCACAATGGAGCAATAGTGAACATCGCTTCATCGCAATCGCACCATCGCCTTATCACTTCGTCGCATAATGTCATAAAATAAATATGGATTAACTATAGAAATTGGTTTCTGGTTTAATTTTTCATCCCTTTCTTTTACTACGGGTATCCCATGTAAAAAAAAAAAAAGATGCGAATTTTACTTAATCTAAACACATTTCACATAACTAAGTTGGATGACATTACTATCAATTAATGCAGTAATATACATGATTCATTGGTGACTACTTCAACTGTGATGGTTTAGACCATGGATATTGGCCTGGTTAGTTCAGTGGTTTGAGCACCTGACAAGTGACGCAGAGGTCCCATGTTTGAATCTTCATCAAACCATACATTTTTTTCTTTCCCCTAAGATAATTTGGTCTCGTGTTCATGTCCTAGAAGAGACGGATGTAGAACCTGCCAGAGAAGAGTTTGAGTTGGTGTCTTTAAGGATGGAGGAAAACGGTCTGACATGATTGATCCCGATGACCAGATAACTCAGTTGATAAAGTAACTGAATTGTGATCCATTGGGACCATGTTCGAATCATTCTTTTCTCTATCGCATTTTTCTCCTTCATTTGACATTTGTTAACATAATTCATAAGGTAAATTCCTATAAGAATTATTTCCGCTATAAAACAAAAGAAATGTTAATATTTTTAGACACGAACAAAATCTGAAAAAGGAAAATTGCTTGATTAAAATTAGCCGAAATGTTGTATAAGTATTTATATACCAAATCCGTATGTATATTTAAGTGTTCCGAGTTGAAACATGAGCTTCTTTTGGTGAAAATTTCAATGCTCAAAGGATCACATGAAAATATCAAACGCACATGGCTTTCTCCTCTTCTTCGTATTCAGAAAGCAATACAATGTAAGAATTCTGAATGCATGATCGATTTTTTTCTAATAATTATTCAATCAATTTTTTGCACTTTAGCATATATTTAACAAAAAAAAAAATACTTTTCAAAAAGAAAATGATTTCAATCTTAGGTATAAAATTTTAAAAACCTATTTTTGCTTTAGTGAGAATTTTTTGCAACATTTGTCGGAGTCCTTGTTTGTCGGACTCTGTAAAATAGTGGGAACACAGGAAGTAGTGACCATGAGGAGAGATGTTGCAGATATGTATGAAATGATAAGGAATGAAGTAAATAAAAGGGACGTTGTCATTATGTTAAGTGGAAGCTACAGAGAAGGATTCAGACTATTAGGATCTGACAGAGACTATATGCTTTGGCCAGCTGATCAACAAGTAATTTGGGATGTATCTCTGTTTCAGTATTACAAGGAAAAAAATCAAACAGTGATTATTTCAGACAATGCTGATAGCCCGCCAGGATTCACTTTGTTATGGCTTCCAAGAAATCTAAGTATAAATGAACGTATTCTGTCTTCATGTGTAATGATAAAAAATAAACGTTATATATCTAGCTCAAAATATAAACAGGTCATGCCTCCATATATGTTCGGAAATACTGCCATCCATGGTCCATGCAAAACTGGATTGATAAATAGAGTTCATGAAGTTGATGAGGCCCACACATTTCAGAGCAGATCCTGGCCTCGATCAGCCTCTTCATGGGTAAGCAGATGTCGGACATGGCCCAAACCTCATGTGGTTCGCGACATTGTCAAAAAAGGATGCCACTTTGTTGCAATAGGACACAGTTTTGGAAATCATGGAGATAAAGAATGGAGGATATCGTTTTCTCTGGCAGAACAGCAGCTTCTATATTCAATGAACCATTGTCAGTTTTTAATTTATGGTTTACTGAAACTGTTCATTAAGGAGGTAATTAATGATGGCGTAAACAGTGAAGATAAAGTTTTGTGTTCCTATCAAATGAAGACAGCCGTTTTCTGGGCGATTCAACAAAACACAATATCTCACTGGAGCCCCCAAAATCTCCTGCAGTGTTTCTGGGTTTGCTTTAAACTTATTCTCAAATGGGTGTATGAAGGAGTGTGTCCGAACTTTTTCATTCCAGAAAACAACATGTTTCTGTCTAAAGTCCATGGTGATTCACAAACGATTTTATTTCTTAGACTGTATACATTGTATGAGAGAGGCGGTGTGTCATGTCTGTTGCATTGTCCCTCAATCAGGTCGCATATGTTAAATGTACTTTATAATCCTCGGCTGACCGTCAGTATAGATGAAAACATTTTGATCTCTGAGGACATATTTGATCAATCACTGTTTAAAGAGATTAATTACAACGCTCACTTTCTAATAGATTCAAATTTACGCGCCATGGAAAAGTTCATTAAGTTACCGTTGACGCAATACCATGTTGCTACAGTACAGAAGCATATGTGCAGTATTCTTTTAACCAATGCTTTTATTTTACACAAGTACACTGACAGAGATGTCAACAAGCAGAGGTACATTACTGACAAGATTTCCTGTAATATGCTAAAATTAGTGGCCAACTTTGGTTGTATTTCTGATGCTTTGTATTTAGCAATGTATTATTATAGGACATGCAGGTACACAGAGGCTCTATCTATTATAGAGATGACAAAAGTCAAGTTATTACAACCACATGTGATTTATATAACATATAAGCAAGACAGTGAGAAGTATACCCAGACTGTAGGAGGAAAATCTTGGTCTAAAAAGATGAGAGATGGCATAGCCTGGCGAATCACGCTTTACAACGATATCTGTTATATTAATGAATTACTGATAGAGCAGTCTGAAAATAAAAGAAGGCTTGAATTAAACATCCCTCCATTTGTGTTGCTACACATGCTTGAAGTTTTGTGCTACATTCATGTTGATTCAAAGAGAGTACAAACAGCTTTGAATGACCTTTGGAATAGAATTCAAATTAACTTGGTCGAAAGTAATATATATGGAGACATTACATGGCAGATCGTAGGAATTTGTCACTTCTTGGCAGGGAACTCCAAGTCTGCTTTTTACGCTTTCAAAAACTCACTCAGACAATTTCCATTACGTCAGATGCAGACTGCTACAATTATAAGAATTATAATATTGATCTACAAATTCTTCTAATACGTAAATCACAAATATAACAAAGATCACTTGGATCTTTCGATGATGTCACGTGGCATATCCTGTTCTATTCCTATTCTGACGCACTACCAAATACGTTTTGATGAAATGATTAGATTTCAAAGGCATTAAAAATTAATATTGTTTTATCATAGACTTGCATTGTTTATCCTGGCTCTAGCTTTTATGGCAAACAACTTGAATTTACATTATAACATCATAATTTTGATTTGTGTCGAAAGATTGAACAATTTATGGGGAATACAGTTAAAGGTAGACAGTAAACCTATTGGGTGTGAGACAATTATCTTTATCAGAAAAATAAACAAAACTAGAGCAAAGCTCTTCGTCTTGCTTGACTGGAAGTAACTTTAAAAAAAAAAAGCAATGATATCTCAAATTATTTAAATCTTCCAAATCCATGTCGATTTTTGCAAAAGTAAACAATTTTTGGATAATTTTGGTTTGACCGGAAGTGACGTCGATAAAAATCTTTCAAAAACATTTCAAGAACGGCAAAAATATGCATTTTCTTTCTACTTCCGGTTTGAAACCGGAAGTGACGTCATTAGACAACTTTTGATGATCCCACTAGCTGCTACATGATATATTGAACAACATTGCTTCATTAATGAATTAAAAATTTTTAATAGCTATTGAAGTATTTTTTTTATTAAAAAACACTTTCGGTCCCTCTAAATCCAACATTAATTGACGTCATCAAAACAGAAAAAATGCAATAGGTTTAAGTAATGTTAAATAAGTTCTGAAAGTTTCATTGAAATCGCTAGCACAAAATCGGTAAGAAAAAAGAATAATAATATCTTAATAATAGAAAAGTGAAAAAGAAACCCAAGAATTAATAGCAAGATCATCCGCTGAAGACGAAAGACCTTAATAAACTATTTACAATGTACTTATCATAGAGTGCATTGGCCCCTAATTCAAGCGGGATACGGAAGTGTAAGACTTTTCCGTCAGAATAAATATATCTGTTAATCGGATTAAGAACCGTGTAAGCTACCAGGATGTTTACCTATTTTAGGACGGCAATACAGAATCAATAACTGAACATTGCTAAAATTATGCTTACGATATACAAACCTTTGCTTAATAAAAGGACATTGAACGGCAACTTCCCAGGTAGCACAAAACATTTTCAAAACATTTTATTGGTGTTTTCAAAAGGTTTTTTCGAAACATTTCAGACTAAACATTTTAAAAATGTTTTTAAAACATTTCCTCTTCTCTTTATAACATTTTAAAAACATTTTAAAAATGTTTTCAAGAAGCTTATGATTAAATCCTTTTGGAACATTTTTCTAAAATATTTTTGAAACGTTTTAAAAATGTTTCAAAAGGTATGTTTAGCTTTCAAATATCAAAGATTTTTATAGTACGTTTTAAAAACGTTCTAAAAACATGAGATGAAACATTCCTTTTCCATAAATCTGAAACATTGCATAAATACGTTTCTGAAACATTTGGAAGAAACGTTGTCAAAATGTTTTTGAAATATTCTTAATTCATTTAAGGGTATTTATAGCTTCCAAATATTAAAGATCTTATAAAACGTTTTAAAAACATTCTTAAAACATGAAATGAAACATTCTTTTTCTGTAAATCGGAAACATTCCATATACGTTTCTGAAACATTTGTAAGGAACACTTTAAAAATATTTTAAAAACATTCTTAATATCGCTGTTAGTTAAAAACATTCAATTCCGGATATTTTTCGGCCTAGGCAGTGAAAATGTTTATTTAAAACATTAACTAAAATAATTATTTTCACTATTGAAACATTTTAATAATAGTTTTTGTAACATTTTTTGGAAACATTTTCAAAATGTTTCTGAAACATTTATGTAATTGCGGCACAATTTAATTCATTTAGTAACTTGAGAGTATGTTGTGAGAATGATTTTAGAACATTCAATTTAATGTGTTTTCTTTTTTTGAAGACTTCATTTTTCATTGCTGCTATTATTTTCAAAATGATCTTAAAACATTCAAATAATGTATGATTGCGATTTTCCTAAAATTTAGTGTATGAAGAAAAAAAAAGAATATATAGAAAGAATAGTGTTAAAATGAGGAATTGTGGTAAATTTTTAATTGAAAGATTTTTTCCGGTATTTTATAATGATTTCTAGTTTTGGCTTATTGATTGAACAGACATAATTTATATAAAGTCCTTTGATTAAAAAAATCAATAAATGAAAGGATAGGCAAACAAAAAAAATTTAAAAATATAAATAAATGTATAAAATCATAAGCATTAAAAAAAACTCTTATTGTCTTTTTAAAAAAAAAATGTTTTTCATCAAATCTGTGATCCACTCCCAGAATTTTACTCTGAGGCATTAGATAGGGATTGGCACACTGGTCAGTTTCAGTGTCATGATAACCTATTATGCAATTTTCCTGCTGGGCAGCGCGTTACAGAGTATAGTGGTTTGCTGCTTATCTCAAATTTTGAATTCTGGTAAACAAGATGTGCGCGCTTACTCCATGCCGATTTGAATGAGAAGACTTTGCAGCATATAAACCACAATAATAACCTCGGGATTTATTAACTTTGAATGGTAAGAATTATTCCTTTATCATAGACTTTAAAAGATCATTTAAAATGACTTTTATACTACCAGTGCATGATCAATAACTTTGTACAAATGTATGTAGCAATGACAAAGCATTATGGTTATATACACGTATTTGATTTGAATATTTCATTCTTAAGGCAACACAATTATATCTTTGATTCAAGTATTCGTTGTCTTTGTGAAATGTTAATCATCAAACAATATGTTGATTTAAAAAATGAAATTTCTTTACAGCATTGTGTTGGTTGCATCATCCGTATTTTCAAATTCCCACATTCAAAAGACCCGCCTTTGGTGAAGGCAAAGGTGTACGTAAATACTATTACTCTTCAATGATATTGTCATAGTAATTATTTTTCTGCATTTTTCAATGCAAATGAGGAAAGAACTTAAATTTGAAATAAAATTATTTAAAATATTTTTTGTATATTTTCATTGAATATCTTAGATGTGGAACGCTGATACAAACACAATTTTCCTTATCTTTACAGATTGTGCTATTCTTTCCGAGGGGCAGATTCATTATCAGCCTTTTCAGTGTATGTGATTCTAACTACGTCTTATAGATCCGCCGCTCTTTTCTTCCTATACAGTGAACATGCATAGGATTTCTGTGATTCTGTTCTTTTAAAATTCACTGAATGGATTAGACGCCGTTACCAACCTTTAAAAACCCGGTGACATGAAAGAAAATAATATAAAACTTGTATCGAGAATGGAATTTAAATGTGATTAACATATTGAATATGTAATGGTTATAAGCCGAAAACTGTCCATTATGTCAGATATTAGACGACCCGAGGCGCGTTAGCGCCGAGGAGAGTCTAATATCTGACATAATGGTCAGTTTGAGGCTTATAACTTACTTAAAACATTTCACCACTGTCGAACACTTCCATTGTTAACTTATTGGACAGACACAGGTAGGTCCCGTTCTGCTTGGATGACTACCTGGCACTGTTCATCAAGTTAGGCCAAAGAAAACCAGTTTTCGTTTTTCTTCTGTCTTTATTAATGGTTGAAATCATCGAGAGGTGTTTTATATCGATAAATATGAACATTAACTTTGTTTAGTCTCATTTATCCGCATTGCGACATTTTATATACATGTATATTACGCATGCGTAAAAGTCAGTTCTACTAAATTCTTTACAATTTATTCATTTTACAAAGCAACGACAACGGATGAAGACGTGCATTTTAATTTCGAAAAAAAAAAACCTTCAGAATCGGGTGTTTTGACGATGCCATTTATCAATTACACCAATGTGCCTCAGTTCAGGTTTTTACTGTGTAATCTGGATATATATTCTTATGTTTTGGAATTTGCAAAATACAGTTCCCGTTTAAAGCTAATTTTTGTAAAGCAATAGGATTTGAAGGATTTTACTCAAACAACTGTTTAAGCATTTTCTATGATATTGGGAGACTATTCCTGGTGTATTTTTTAAAAATGAAATTCTCTTTTGTGAGCAGGTTTCGAACTCGGAAGGATTTTACTCCAGCCACTCCTTAAAACGACAGATACTCGCTTAAACGACGCAGGACTAGGTGGACAAATGGTCATAAATCACCGGACGAAATTACAGATTCCGTTGGAATTTCGTGAGCTAAAATTTGTGCTAAATGCGGAAAAATGGATATTTCAATAAACAAAAAGCCCAAAGTTGTGTGTAAGAAACACATGCTTCTCATTCATTTTTTGTGTCCATTAGATTCTATATATGTTCCGTGGATAAATCATTGTGAAATGAATCTATTATATAGCAATGAACGGTGAATTTAGGAAATTTTATGATCGGAGCAACGGATGCGTTTACAATAATATATCTGAGACATTCAATTCACTGGATTATTTGTGCCATTTTCAATAGGATTTTTGTGAAATATTAACCCTACTAATTTCCTACATTGTTCATATTAAATTGTTTGGTTTGTCATTGCCTTTTAAGTGGTGTTTACTTATTTGCCTCGCCCTTTGTTCTCATTTTAACGTTACCTGTACCTGTCCAATAAGTTGAATCTTATTGGACACCTACAGGTAACTTATTGGACGGGGTGCAGGACAATAACAAATTTATTGTACCAGGTTTAACAAAAGATGACGTCACAGAAATGTTTTAAGGGTTTGTATTAAAGGTTCAAAACTTACATATAGTTTATGTTTATTTCTTTTAAAATATAAATATATCATTATTTAATGAGAAAAAGTATAAATTCAGAAAAAAAATACTTTTGTAACCTCGACTGTTTTGAAAACGTTTTAAAAACAAATTAAACGTGAATAAAACATTTTTGAAAATGTTTTTGTTACATTTAAAACAATGTTATGATAACATTTGTTGAAATATTTTGTAAAATGTTTTAAAAACATTTAATAAACCATACAAAATCACGTGATTAAAACATTGTTGAAAAATGTTTTTGTAACATTTTAAGAAAATGTTCCGGAAACATTTGCTGAAATATTTCACTAAAATGTTTTAAAAACATTTAAAAAACCATACAAATTCACGTGATTAAAACATTATTGAAAATGTTTTTGCAACATTTTAAGAAAATGTTCTGACAACATTTTGCTGAAATATTTCACTAAAATGTTTTAAAAACGTTTAAAAAACCATACAAAATCACGTGATTAAAACATTTTTAAAAATGTTTTCGCAACATTTTGAAAATGTTTTAAAAACATTTTAAAAATGTTTTTGTGTTAGCTGGGTTACTAAAGTTTATATTCAAATTACAATCTATTTTATAAAATTCCATGATTTAGACCAATTTATCTTTATAATTTGTTTTCTTAAATCAAAACTTGCTTATGTTATATGTAAATGAGTATTATGTTATGTACATTATAAAATAGGATCCATTGCGCTCTTCGGGAGATTATACAATCAGCAGCTGTAATATTTATCACTTGCAGTAATTAAAATGAACTCATTGAAAAAGACTTTTTTTCCCTCAGTGGCTTTCATCTAAAAAGTCAATCTGGAGCAGTGATCAGGATCAGAGAAGTACTGGGAGATGTCAAACGCGGAAGGAAAGTGCTGCAAGATAGGACAAAACTTTTTGAGCCAGAAATATCTGTCGCACCTGATCAATTTCTGCATTTATTTGGGATCTGATTATTTAGGAATTTATGGTATTTTTGGCAATTATTCTGGGTTTGATAAAATAAATAATAGATGACTAAATTGATTTTGAATTATAAAAAAAAAATCATCCAAATTTTTATTCCTCATTTTCATCAATTTCTGTTTCACAACAAAGGAAATTTCAAAATTCAAAATGAAATTGTTCTGTTTCATTGAAATTATTTTTTTTTTCTCTTTTAGAATAAACTTTTCGAAAAAGACTATAGTTTTTCCTCATTGGCTTTCAATTTCGCTCCTCTACGTATACGTTTTACATTTAAGCGTATAGTAGAGAAGCGAAAATTTGCATATCTGACAAAAACAATCTACAAATGATTAATCGGAGATGCTAAAAGAAGTAGAAAAAATTACTAGCAACATGTTATGGATCCAGTAGACAAGGCTTGTTACAACAACAACGTCTTTGTTTTTAAGGCTTATAATATTATTTAGCTGTATTTAAGAATGTTAATTTAATTCTATGTTTGGAAGTCCTATTTACATTCACAGTGCAGCTCTAAGAATGAAATTAAGAACATATTTTAGTGTTAAATACTTCAAACATTCCACTTAACAAAGTTGAGTTTGTTCAACCCTACCAATAATTAATTGATTCTTAGAATTCACAAAAATCTTTTTATCGTTATGTTTCAGGCATCCTTCAAGAAAATCAGATAAGTTCAGAGTGTTGTGTTTGTACTATACGTGTTTCGTTATACTAAATATAGCTCATAACATTTATCTATATACTGAGTAGTGCATACACCTAATCTAAAGGAATTAGAAAATTTACTATTTTTTGCGCTGCAAGAATTAAATGACTAACTAAAGGAATTATGGACGATTCTAACATACTTGACAACAAGGATGCCTCCCTACGCCCGACCCCACGAGATACATTTAGATTGAGTATGTAGACTTAAATCCCACATGTCAAAGTCGTTGTACCTTAATTAACGATTAAGATTAAAATATTTCTTACACATATATTTGAGGCGTAGAAATAAAATTGTTCGATAATTTTTTTTTAATGAAACGTTTATTCTGCACATGTTCAAAAATTTTCCTTCTAAAAATACTCTAAAATAAAAAAAAATCGTAGATATATACATGATATACCTTCTTTTTTTTTTTTTTAAATCCTCATTGGTTTTATTGTCCTTCCTCCTATTTCTTCAAATGTAATGTCAGGATAAAGGAAAGTTAAAAACATTCTAAAACGTCACTTGGGATTCGAACCCGCGAATTGAGGATCAACTCCTTACTCTAAACTTTATAAAAATGCTCTAACCACAGCACTATATGCGACTTACAATTGAACTCTTTATCATTCAGAATTGAATTTTATTATTCATCATGATCTTTCATGTAAGTATAAGTGCGATTTGGTGATTATAATTACAAAATATATTATAATACATTAGACCACAATACTTCCTAAAACATTGTTTTGACTAAATATCGCCGGTAGTTCATGATTATGTTTTTCACCTCTCCCTCAAATCCGAGGACTTTTTTAGCTCACCTGAGCCGAAGGCTCAAAATTTGTCCATTGTCTGTCGCCGTCTTCGTTGCCGTGGTTGTCGTAAACTTTTCACATTTCTTCTTCTCAAGAACCACTGGACCAATATCAACCGAACTTGCTACAAAGCATCCTCAGGTAAAGGGGATTCAAGTTTGTTCAAATGAAGGGCCACGCCTTTTTCCAAGGGGAAATAATCATGAATTAGAGAAAAATTAATGGCATTTTTGAAAAAAATTTCTTCTAAAGAACCACTGGGCCAGGAAATAAGAAACTTATGTGGAATCATCCTCAGGTAGCGTAGATTCAAATTTGTTCAAATCATGACCCCTGGGGATAGGGTTTGGCCACAATGGCCGATCAAAGTTTTACATAGGAGTATATAGGAAAAATCTTTAAAAATCTTCTTTTCAAGAACCACTGGGCTGCGAAAGATGAAACTCATGTTGATTTATCCTTGGGTAGTGTAGATTCAAGTTTGTTCAAATCTTTACCCCTTGGGGTAGGGTAGGGCCAAAATGGTCGATCAAAGTTTTACATAGGAATATATAGGAAAAATCTTTAAAAATTCTTCTTCTCAAGTACCATTGAGACAGGAAAGATGAAACTTATGTGGAATCATCCTCAGGTAGTGTAGATTCAAGTATCCCTGGGGGTAGGGTGGGGCAACAATGGCCGATCAAAGTTTTACATAGGAATATATAGGAAAAATCTTTAAAAATCTCAAGAACCACTGGGCTGGGAAAGATGAAACTCATGTGGATTCATCCTAAGGTAGTGAAGATTCAAGTTTGTTCAAATCTTGACCCCCGGGGGTAGGGTGGGGCCAAAATGGCCGATCAAAGTTTTAAATAGGAATATATACGGAAAACTTTTAAAGTCTTCTTTTCAAGTACTTTAAAACCATGATTAGATATATTTATATGGAATCATCCTCGAAAAAAAGTCGATTCTAGTTTGTTTTTTTTTCTTTTTTTTTCTCTTTTATTAAAACATGGTACATAAATAATTCATTGTACAAATGCACAATATATACATTGCATATCTATTTGAACATCAAAATCACAAGTAATTGCCTATTTCTAGATATAAATTATCATTAATAACATGTACCTTCCTTAGAATTGCGTTTTGTAAACAAAGAGAATTTTTTAACTTATTTCGAAAAATTTCTGTATACATATTTTCTTTTTCAAATCTACATTTCATTTTATATTTATAGATGTTAAAAGACAATAAATTATTCAATCTCGTTGTTTTTGAATTGATTTCATTGTAAAAACCCATGTGACTTCAAAACCCAAAAATAAACTAATTTTTTCCATATATTTTAACAGATTTTACATTTGTACAAGAGATGTTCATTGTCTTCAACAACCATACAATATTCACAATAAGGTTCTACATCTTTGTTTCATTTACTTACATTTAGATTATTATTCAATATGCAATTCAGTAATTTATAATTGAATTCAGCAACATTTTTTTCATACATATACTTAATTTTAGCTAGATATACATTTTTCCAGATATATTTGTAACTAAGATCGAAAGTCTTTTGCTACATATTTTCATAAACTGATCTTTTAAATTTTATGCTTACAAAAATTGAATAATAAAAATCACATTTAAGATTTTCTAGAGTTCTTATGCTATTATCTCTAAATAAAAATGACACTTTGTTTTTAATATTAACAAATTTGGCATATGTACAATCAAAATTGTTTTTGTATTCTCTGAGTACTTTTTTTATCATGATATATTCACAAAATATATTGTTTTTCTTTTCCAGTATGTTGTAAAAGTGTTCAATAATAAGAAAGTTTCCATCATTATCGAAAAGATCTTTGATATATAGAATATTACTTTTTATCCAGTTTTCGAATTCAAAACAAAGAGGTTTAGAATCATACTGAAACAAATTATTGTTCCAAATGAATTCCGATAAAAATTGGTCTCTCTTTAAAGTACAAATTTGTTTAACTTTTTTACATTTATTGAAAGCAGAAAGGACCTCACCATCAAAAAGTGGTATTCTTATCATCTTAAAAAAAGCAGTATTTTCAAAGTTAACTACACTTGTTTTGACAATATCATTAACTGATAGGTTTTTAAGATTAAGAATATTGTTCAACATCTTACATATTATATTTTCTTTATCTAATAATCGTTTTATCCAAGAGGCTTTTGCTGCAGTAAATTTACTCTCTATATCAACAATACCTATTCCACCTTGGTCAATTTTACCGATTAGCGTATTTCTTTTTATCCCATCTTGTTTGTTCAAATTATGACCCCCAGGGATAGGGTGGAGCCAAAATGGCCGATCAAAGTTTTACGTAGGAATTATAGGATCTCTAAATAAATCTTTAAAATCATCTACCCCTCGACAAATTAAAATCCAGGCTTTTTGATATCATTGACAGCTGCTTCTTCAATAAAAATGGAACTCGTAAATTTACTTACCTCGTCATTGGTCATTTGCAAAATTATTTTGTTGAAACAGATTCTGATGGCACACATAAGTACTCTGAGGTTGACATCAAGAAGATGCTTGAGTTTCTGATTGACAACATCTATGTAGTTTTTGGAGACCAGGTATTCCAACAGTCTATTGGAATTCCCATGGGTACAAATTGTGCTCCGTTATAAGCAGACTTATTTTATATTCATATGAAGCAGAATTTATGCAAAATCTTATGCGTGGAAAGAAGGAAACACTTGCTGTGGCCTTCAACTCGACATATAGATATATCGACGACGTATTGTCAATTAATAATGGTAATTTCCATTCCTACGTCGATACGATTTATCCTGGTGAGCTTGAGATAAAAGATACCACAGAGTCCGACACTTCTGTTTCATACTTGGATACTGTAAATTGTTTTAATTCCACGGTGTTAAAATTTCACGATATCTCAAAAAGTACCATTTGCGATGGTTTTAATTTCACGCTGCAAGATATTAATTCAAAATTTCCTGTAAGCAAATTAACATTATTAAAAACTAATTATAACATTCACGATGGGTTTAATTTCGCGGAAAATTAATAAATCGCGAACATAACCATCGTGAATATTTGCCAATCTACAGTATTTTACTTGAAAAAGACACTAATGGTAATCTAACAACCAAGCTATATGATAAACGTGATGACTTTAAGTTTTCTATCGTCAGCTTCCCTTAATTATGCAACAATATACCTTCATCACCTGCATATGGAGTATATATATCTCAGTTGATTCCATACGCAAGAGCATGCTCTACGTATGAACAATTTCTAAAACGAGGTTAATTATTGACAAGCAAGTTGACGAAACAAGAATATCAGCAGTCTCGTTTAAAGTCATGCTATGTATTGTAACATTTCATTTATACTTGAATAATGTAGTATTGATTTTAAATTTCATAATTTCAAAAATTTCAATCATATTGTTGAAGTATTATAATATGTACGACTGTACGGTACACTTTTTATAAAACTACTCGAATCCAATAAAACACGTTTTCAATGAAATCGAAAATGTGAAAGTTAACAGTTTATTTTTAAAATAAACATAAGTGATGGATATTAACTTAAAACTACTTAAACCGCTACCGTTCATGAATACATTTATATTTTGGACATTTTTAATACATTATGATCTTCACAGAAGAAGTTGGTCTAAAAGGAAATTATTGTATGTTTGAAATTGCCTTCCGCCTCATTTTTCATGAACCCACCTGAAAAAAAATCAAACAAAATATTTTTTTTTTATTAATATTATTTTTTGTCCTGTCATCACATGAGTTAGCTGCAATACTGTATAGCTCTCCGAAAAAAAATATATTGACGGACCCCGGTTATATATTTTTTCGAAGAGCTTCAGTTCTGCAGCTATAATGCTATACACATGAGTAAAAGAACATCCAAAAGCCAAATTTAAGCTATATATGGTTTGATAAGTTGTTGGGAAACACTTTTTAACACCCCGCCCCCTTCCCCAAAGATGATTTCACGGGTTATTGAGATTTTTATTATCAAAAGCTTAACTTTGATTTGAAAAAAAAATCCTCAGCGGCAATATTCCAAATAAACACTTTTTAAGAATTGCCTCTTAGCTCTGTACTCACAAGATTACAAAGAATATAGAATATGTTATCTTTTTATTAACTCCACAGCCCTGGAAAGAAGCCGAGAAACGTATAAGATCCGAGTATCCAAATATTTCAGTAAGTTAAACATTTCATTGAGTTATGTTTACAGATAACTATGTAACAGTTAACTATATATAGCCTAATATCCATAATTTTTTTCCCGAATCCTTTTTGATTTTTTAAAAAATGTTGCTGCATCAAAATATCTTTTCCCTTCTTCAGAAATCTAGACGTTTTATTTCTTTACTTTACAGATCCAGGTTTTACCAGAAGGAAGTTGTGTGACGATGGACTATTGTACAGAACGGGTCAGACTATTTACAGATGGGGACGGGGTAGTGGTTCAGGTTCCCCGGATAGGATAAATTTTTAGCCGTGGACTCTGGCGTACTCTCACTGAAATTATTTTATAGTTAATCACATTAGACAAGTTTATTAAAGATAGAGACAAGGGATCATGATGAAATTTGAAAAAAAGTTTAATTATTGAGTATCTTAAGGTCAGACGACACGTTCCTCAAAAACATATATTAATTTTTCCCAAGAATTTCTAGTCTCGTTTACCCCAGACTCTCGCTCTCGAGACTTTGCCCGAGAGCGAGAGTCTGGGGTAAACGAGACTAAAGAATTTGTCGTTGAAGTATAGGTACTTAAACAAATTTCCTCACAAAAATTTAGGGTACCTTACCAGGCATTTGGACAAGATAGCACAGGGTCATATTTCTTATATAACCCTTGTGGGTAATGTTCTGAATGGCCTATATCTCTATTTTTAGTGTACTTATAATTAAAAACATTTTGAAAACAATGTAGAAATCAGAAGAAAATGACAAGGATGAATAATTTTTTACATAATACCAAGAGATACAAAACATATATTTGAGGAACGTGTCGTCTGACCTTAATTGAAACTTGGATCAGATTTCGATTATAACAGTAACATCGAACGGCTGTTTGCATGAGCTAGACTTAGATTTAAAAAAAAAAATGTGTCTGTGAAGCTATGGTGTGTTTAGATAATTAAATTCAAAACTTATCCAATGCATTGGTGCCTTTCGAAGTTTTGTACTCACAGGGAACCAAATACACTATATCAGTCAATGATACTTCTAAGATGTTTCATGGAGAAATAATCTATGGAAATGAAATATGTGGATCGAGATTTCGATCAGTTTTCGAGCTCAGAAGTCCATTAAACATTACAAAATAGGAGCAGTGCAAACATGGACCTCTAAAACATCAGAGGCGGGATCAGGTGCGATGGAGGAGTGAGCATCCCCTGCCGACTGGTACCATTCGCTGCATGCTCCTTGTCATGATCGGGAACTAACGGAAAAATCCGTGGACAATTCAGGGTGTAAATAATGGCCTTGCAGTTATAATGAAAAAGTCAGTCAGCATTTGACTCAATGATAAATTGTATTTGCCGACAAGGTTATTGTATCGACCATTGAACTTACGAAATGATTGCTTTAAACGAGACTGCTGACATTTTTGATTCATTATCTTTTTTGTCAACAATTTACCTCGTTTTAGAAATTGTTCATACGTAGAGCATGCTCTTCTGTTTTGAATCATATGCATGAGAGATCATATAAAAGATTGTACACAAATTAAATGCTTCATATGAATCCAATTTTATAGGTCTGCTAAGAACGGGGCGCAATTGGTACCAACGGGAATTCAAAAAGATTGTTGGAAGACCTGGTCTTCAAAATCACGTAGATATTGTCAATCAGAAACTCGAGCGTCTTTTTTATATCAACTTCGGAGTACTTATGTACAATAAGAATATTTTTTAACAGATTGATTTTGCAAATGACCAGTGACAAGGTAAGTAAATTTAAGAGTTCAATTTTTATACAGAAAGCAGCTGTCAATGATGTCATAAAGCCTGAACTTAAATTTATCGTGGGGAATTGGTTTGTATGAAACATGGAGTTAACGAACAGTATTCAAGATCAAAAGTCCATTAAACATTACAAAATAAGAGCAGAGCTAACACGGACCTCCAAAACATCAGAGGTGGGATCAGGTGCGGGAAGCATGGATAAAATATACAATTATTGATTGAAACCGAAAATTTGATATCATGTATTTTAAAGATCTATGTAAATTTAAAAATAAAGTTGTGAATTAATTGTGGTAAATTCTTTTTTGCCTTTTTTTGCCATTTTCATAATATTGACATCTTTCTTCTTTGCGAAGTCAAGACAGAACTCTAACTTTTAGTGACCATATTCCTTATTTTAATAAATCTTTTTAAAGTAAGAAATTGTAAATGATTCATAAAATTTCATTATTTATTCATAACTCACCTGATTTTGAAAGTATGTTTTCAATAAGACTGTATCGACCATTTTTACTATTGGCGGCCATATTGGATATTTTGCCGCCATTTTTGGATATTTTTTAGCTGACATGGAAACAGAAAATTAGGGCTTGCATAGACCTTTCCGAAAATATATAGTTTGCCCTACTTCTAGATAAAATTAGACTATATCCTTTGAAAAATACCTAGATTTAACGGATTTTTCTTCCTTTCATGTGCCATCATTTAATACTCGTATGTATAGAAATTTTCTTACATAAAATAGCAGTACTCACAACATTGATAATTTCATAACTTCTGTTCTACTTGGAATTTTTGCACCAAGTAAAGTTTTTTATATTTCTTACTTTGTCCATGTTTGTGCTAGAATATATTAATTGAAAATATTTTATCGAAAATTTATACCTGAACCCCCTACATTTATAATTATATTTAATATACACTGTACCTAACACTTTTGAACGTGTCATAGTTATCAATAATTTGTTTTTGCATCAGAATAGAAATAGAACAGAACTTGAAACATATCTGGTGATCTTTTTCATAAAAAATTATAGATCAATATTATAATTCTGATAATTGTAGCAGTCTGTGTATGATGTAATGGGTATTTTCTGAGTGATGTTTGGAAAGCGTAAAAAGCAGCCTCAAAGTGTTTCCAGTGTCTCCGAAGAAAAAATTATTGATCCAGTTATTTTGAATTCTGTTACAAAGGTCATTTAAAGCTGTTTGTACTCTTGTTGAATTAAGCCTCTGTGTACCTGCATGTCTTGTAATACATTGCGAAAAACAACAAATCAGAAATACAACCAAACTTGGCGGGTAATTTCAGCACCTTACAGGAAATCTTGTCACAATTGTATCTCACCTTGTTGAAACCTCTATCAGTGTACATCTTGTGTAATATAAAAGCATTGGCTGAAAGACCTCTGCATGTATGTCTCTGCAATGTAGCAACTTGGTATTGTGTCAAAGAAAACTTTATAAGGTTTTCCACGATGTGTAAGTTTACATTTGTTTCATGGTGAATATTGTAATCTATCTCTTCAAACAGTAGTTGATCAAATTCGTCACCAGAGATCAACACGCTTTCATCTATACTGACGGTCAACGGAGGATTATAAAGTACACTTAAAATATATGTCCTGATTGAGGAACAATGCAACATACATGATAAACCACCTTTCTCATCAATGTATACAGTCTAAGAAATAAAATCGTTTGTGAATCTTCATGGACTTTAGACAGAAACATGTTGTTTCTGGAATGAAAAAAGTTCGGACACACTCCTTCATACACCCATTTGAGAATAAGTTTAAAGCAAACCCAGAAACACTGCAAGAGATTTGGGGGGCTCCAGTGAGATATTGTGTTTTGTTGAATCGCCCAGAAAACGGCTGTCTTCATATGATAAAAACACAGTATTTTATCTTCACTGTTAAAGCCAATATTAATTATTTCCTTTAGGAACAGTTTCAGTTAACCATGAATTAAAAACTGGCAGTGGTTCATTAAATATATAAGTTGCTGTTCTGCCAGAGAGAAAGATATCCTCCATTTTTTATCTGGATGATTTCCAAAACTGTGTCCTATTGCAACAAATTTGCATCCTTTTTTGACAATATCGCAAACAACATGAGGTTTGGGCCATGTACGACATCTGCTTACCCATGAGGTGGCTAATGGGGCCAGGATCTGCTCTGAAATGTGTGGGCCACATCAATTTCAATAATTCCAATGAAAAAGTCCCACTTTTGCATGGACCATGAATAACAGAATAATAATATCATGTATGAAGGCATGGTTTGTTTATATTTCAAGCTAGATATGAAAAGTTCATTTTTCATTATAACACATGAGGACAGAAAATTTATATTTGTTTTGTGATTTCTCGGAAACCATAACAAAGTGAATCCTGGCGGGCTATCAGAACAGTCTGCTACAATCACTGTTTGATTTTATTCTATGTAATACTGTATCAGAGATACATCCCAAATCACTTGATGATTTACTGGCCAGTACATAAAGTCTCTATCAGAACCTAATAGTCTGAATCCTTCTCTATAACTGCCACTTAACATCATCATGAAGTCTTTTTTATTTGCTTCATTCTTTATCATTTCAAAGATGTCCGCAACATCTCTCCTCATGGTCACTTGTTCAGATGTTCCCAATATTTTACAGAGTCCGACAAATACAGACTCTGTAAAATATTGGGAAATGAAACAAAATGAAGGTTTATGCTCAAGATTGAAAGTTCACTTTTATGAAATATATGTTAAAGTAGTATTATTGATTGAATAAATAATTATTGAAAAAAACATTGTCCAAAGATAAAACTTATATAGTCTTGCTTTGCGGGTATGAAGAAGAGTGGAAAGCCATTTGTGCTTGATATTTTCATGTGACCCTTTCAGCACGGACATTCTTACCATGATAAGCTAATGTGTCAATCAGCAGCAGTTAAAAATACACTTCCTAGGGATATAAATTCTTAATCTTGGTTGACTGAAATAAAGAAATGTTCGTTTTTCAAGTTGTGCTCGTATTTTTCTTTCTTTTAACAGGTCTGGACGATTTCTAAATATGGAAGTCAAGAACGATAACCGAAAGTTGCTATAAATATACATCAAGTACACGTAATGATGTATATATGGAATCATCCTCAGGGAGCGTAGATTCTAGTTTGATCTAATCACATATCCCAGGGATAGGGTGGGGCAACAATGGGGCATCCAAGTTTTAAATAAAAAATATTTCAAAAGTCTTCTTCTCAAGAATAGCAAAGCTATGATTAGTGGTATTAGTATTTATATGGAAGCATTCTCAGGTAGTGTAGAATTAAATTTGTTCAAATCATAACCCCCAAGGGTAGGATGGGGCCACAAAGGTGGATCAAAGTTTTACATAGAAAAATAAAGGGAAAAATCCCAAGAACATGAAAGCCATGTTCAATCATATTGGCGTGTAAGCATTCTCATGTATTGCAGATTTAAATTTGTTCAAATCATGTATGGCCCTTTAGGATAGGGAGGGAAACAATGGGGAATCAAATTCAAATTATTACAAAATAATATATAGGAACGAAATGTTTAAAAAAGAAATCTTTTTTATCAATAACAGCAAAGTCATATGCTGTATTGATATGAAGGCATTCTCAAATAGTATTAAAATTGAAGCCCCCCCCCCCCCCTCAGTAAACTTTCAGTTCTGATCTGATATGTACTTTTTCCTAGCCAATGTGCTCAGGTGAGCGATGTGACCCCTGGGCCTCTTGTTAAAAGATAAAATTGGAATTCGCTAATATTCTTACCTAATGAAAAAAAATTCAAGTTTATAAAATTTAGTTCATTTTAAATATATATTACTATTAGGCTTCATGACCTGATAATATTCTGTTATCATTTTTGACACTATATGGGAATCTGCGTTATACATTTATTGCTGACCGTAGGGGTAAAATTAACATTTTTGGGAGATCGATATTACTGCTACTTTGCAGTATTTTCCACTCATAACCGCTACATTTCATCGAAATTTCGGGTGATTATTACCGTTACATTTTATTTAGAAGACTATTGCCAAATGCAACTCATTACCAATACCTATCGAATAAGCTAGAAATGGCACAAAATATCTGATTGTTGACACAGAAAAACTTGGACTTTAAATATTTCAAAAACTAGTCTATTTACTTAATTATAAAGTCAAAAAATAGAATCTATAAATTAGATTATTCTTATTCGGTGTCTGGTATTTAGGAAACGTACATGTTAGTTTAATTCTACAATGACTTTCAGCGTAGAAAATCTAAATTATTTACACTAGAATTCATTACTTATTATACTGAATTTTTTCCTGTCTCAAAGGTTCCTTTTTCTTGTGATATAACACACTGTCATATAAAGGATTTTAGTGCCCGCCCCGCTGCAACAAAACAATTACTCAGTATAGTAAGTGTTAAACAGGTCTGGACGATTTCTAAATAAGGTAGTCAAGAACGATAACCGTGAATTGCTATTAATACACAGAATAAACAAGGCACTAATCCTTCTGACCAATCAGATCACAGCATTTATAAAAACCCATGAGAGAATAAATAAAACACGTGGTTTTAAGTTTTTTGCTCAAAAGAATTTTTTAGAACAAACTTTTTGTAAACTTTATGCGCGTTTGGGAATAATATAATATTTATGACAATTCTACCGTGAACAAACACGACTTGAAAGCTTGGAATACGTTTTAAGTGAAATAAAAAAAAATCCGTCTATAGGAGTTAGCAATCCCAAAAGTTTACTTACGTTAAAAAATTGATATAAATACGGTAAATTTTCAGTTTTTAGAGCCTGACATAAAAAAATTTTATCGAAAAGATAACAGTCTTTATTATTTTTGAGTGTTTATTACAGAACACTAGTAGTCAATGCAGTCTCTGATATGTGAGGGAAGATACTGGGATAAAACGCATTCATGTATAATTACAGATTTTTTTTCTCCACGTTAAACGCCTTTCCTTATGCCAATTTAAAGTCTGCATAGCTAAGTATTCGGCGCTCATGAAACCCGTGATAATGCAAAACTATATGTGTATACTCCATACGATAAACACTTGTGTGAGTTGATCTATACACATGTAATTTAAGCATTATCGATGAAAATCGGACGGCTAAGCAAAATTCTATTTACCATCATATAATATATTCTGGTAAACGTTGTAATTGAACTTGATAAAAACTTGCTGGTGCGATCTATACCTATGTAAACGATTACATTCTATGTGCATTATTTTTTTTCTTTACCGAGATAAAAATGTCAAGGTTGTTCACGGTAAAAATGTGGGGAATACCTTATTCTTCAAAAGTTTTCATCTTACTTCTACAATTTTTTTGTTAAAAAAATCTTTTTGAAGAAAAAAACAAAAGCACGTGTTATCTTTTTGGTTTAACCCTCATTTTATACGTATATCCTGTGCCTATAAAGGCCCTGGTATTATAACGTCTCACCAAGTGAGTCCACAACAACTGAGAGAAGTATGGAATCTCAAATGCTAGTCATATTTATACAACAGTGTCTTATAATATCTTGTTCAAAATAAACTCCTCACATGTTAATAGATGTATATTTGTTTTATCTAAGAAGTGAAAAAACATTTTTCGTTAATAAATATAGAACTGTTGAAATGAAACTGATTATGTTATACATTGATTCTGTTAATTAAACTATTTTAATGACCATCTGCAGTAAGGGATTAAAAATTCACACGAGGTGCTCTTAAACAAAAGAAAAGGTCAGGATTCAGAAAATGGTCAATATTTTGTCGCTTTTAGGATGTAATCAATCCATACGTATCGCATTTAACGAAAAAAAAAAACCGAAATATAAATAATCAATGGTTGAATTTCACGGGTAAAAAATTTAATCTCAAAATATACAACCAACATATAATGTCTATGAACTTTCTCAGCTGAGGTCGGTAATTTCACACCTTCCGCTGTTAAAGTGATATACGTTCTTAAAGCCACACTTGGCCCAGTGGTTCGGGGAGGAGTAAGGGGGGCTCCCACAGCTTTGTCCGTGTATGTTTCCCTCCCATTGTCCGTTGACTAGGGATTTGAATTCAAACCAACCATTTTCAGTCTGAGAGCAGTCCATTTGTACGTCAATCAACCAATAGTGCATGCCGTACCTATAGTAAAGGCAATCAAAATGTTTGTTTTGTTAAACATGTTTTAGTTTTATCAAACCACATAATGTGGTGGAAAATGAAAAAAAAGATAACAATTTTACAGTTTAAAGTATTTTTTTTTAATGTTGGAAATACATTATAATTCTGACTGTAAAGTTTTTGAGACATTTTCAAGGGTCTACTCTTACATTTTTGCACAATAAAAATGTCCCTATTAAATTTTCATGCAATTTAATTCTCCATTTTTTCAACCGATCACCAATATGTGAAAGGCCTATATGTGGTGCAATATTCACCAACGTAACATTTATCTTCCTTACAAATTAATGTGTAGTTATAAAACACCCTTATTGTGGCCATAAATTGCATGGTTTAGCAAGACAGATTTATATCACGAGTCTTAAAGTCTTGTTGCTCACTGTATCACAGAGAATTAAGGAACAAGACATCTACAGCTTGATGATACAAAAGAATGCTAACAATTTATGCAAGAAAATAGTCTCGTTTACCCCAGACTCTCGCTCTCGAGACTTTGCCCGAGCGAGAGTTTACCCCAGACTCTCGCTCTCGAGACTTTGCCGGTTATAAAACACCCTTATTGTGGCCATAAATTGCATGGTTTAGCAAGACAGATTTATATCACGAGTCTTAAAGTCTTGTTGCTCACTGTATCACAGAGAATTAAGGAACAAGACATCTACAGCTTGATGATACAAAAGAATGCTAACAATTTATGCAAGAAAATAGTCTCGTTTACCCCAGACTCTCGCTCTCGAGACTTTGCCCGAGCGAGAGTTTACCCGACGTCATTTCGCGTGTTTAAAACGCGATTTTTCGAGATTTTTCTTAAAGATCGTTCGCTGCAGACAGAAAGGTAAACATGAGTAACTTACCATACATCAGAGATAATATTATAGTGGTATACTTTACATAAACAGTGTTTTGTCCGAATAATCTTCTTGTTTATGATGTGGGGAAGTGACGTCACAACTTTGAAACTGAGGTTTTGTTTTATTTTTTTTATCTCAAAGCACCCCTATAAACGCGTTATCGTGAACTCAGATGCGATCAGTAACGCGTTTGTTTATTTTATTGTATTTCTTCAACATGATGCGAAAAGACAATTTCTATATTTTTTAACAATTATGGGAGAGCTGATACTGGAATGATGCAGTTTGCACAGAACAAAATTATTCCCTGGATTTTGTGTGTGTATGTGTGTGTCTTTTTGTCTCTCAAGTTCTGTTTACATTTAAATTCCTACCAAAATAGCGTTTGTAGCTCGATATTCACACTTAATGAATAGAAATGATGTAGACGGTAACAGGTACAGTGCATACGGGAAAATGGTGTCCTACCCTACCCCTCTTTAACGGTATGAAAACAAAGTTTCATGAGTAGGACTAGCAAAAAAAATTATATATTCTGATAGAGCAAGAGTAAAGCTTTATATTTGCCAAGTTTTATCTCCAAATTATGTCAAATAGTGAAGCAATGAAAGAAAAACCTCCATTTTTAGACGGCTACTGGTACAGGACCAGTACTGTGTTAGAACTTAGATTATGTTAAAAAGTCTGAGAAAATGCTATCTCTTGTATGTATATGAGGAATCTAGCCAAAATTATAAGTTATCAATATGAAAACATGTTTCTAAAATTTCTTGAGAACATTTTCGCATGTAGCAAAGTCTATACACCGGCCAATTTTCCCATAGGCCATACTTTATTTTTGTTGATTTTTTTGCAGAACAAAAATCAAGATGCTCAAAACACATTTTATTTTTCAATAAAAGGGTAATTTACTCATAAACAGAGAATGAAAATCGCCATCATACCTCTTTTCAGGACGTACATCTTTAAAGATCTTTCTTGATTCCTGTGCAGCGAGTAAACAATGTCCGTCTTTCTTCTTCGAAGTTCAATCTCCCGCTTATATCTTGTCACGTGATTTGGCGCCAACTTTTCTTTTCCGCTTTGATTATCGATCCCGATCTTGATTTTAAAAAATATAATATGGATCTATTTCTTAAAAACATTAAAATTCTTATGATTTTGAATGAATTGACTGATCTTACGGATATATTTTATATTATATATTTTTTTTTCAATTCTTGCAACCCCCTTAACAAAATGGAATTCTTGCATGATTAACTGATATAATCCCTCATGACGACGTTTCTCTCAAAAATTCATAATTAAAGATAAGACAACATATCTTAAATATGTTCCTAAAAAAAATATCATCTCAATTTAAACAAAAAAATTCCTTCCCTTTTTTTTTTTTTGTGGACGTTGAGATTGAATACTGTTCGTTATCTCCATAACCTTCCTGGACAAGTTGAGTGTTATGTTTCTCTCAGACTTCTACTACCGGCCGCAGCCGGGTACCATAATCATGATGTGGAATGATTCTATAGCATTTTCCCGAAGTTTAACTGTATATACTCACTGAAAAAAAAAATTAACCACAAAGTATCATGTGCACAAACAAAATTATAAATATTTTGTAGTTATAAGTAAAACAATAAATAAATATTTTCTTTAATCACATTTGAACTTCGGGTTATTCATTTATTATACAGACGGTATTTCAGAATTCAGAGGAAATTTAGGCTGCAGAATCAAATTTATACATTTATATCAGGGATCGTTAACTAGCATATATAGGTCCCTGTATGTAATAGGAAATGACAATAGTTTTCATAGACTTTTTTTCCAATATGTCTAAAATTATTTAATATCACATTTTCTATTTCACTTGTGGTTTTACGATACAAAAGTGTGCATGAATTTAAAGGTACTTAGAAACTGTTCAAAAGTTGCTTCTGGTTGACGTCTTTTGAATGAAATCCGGGTAAATTTTTATCTGAAATGATTACAGAACCACAATATTCAGATAGGAAATTTTCTCAGCTTTCTAATAGTGTATGTTGCATAAATATAGGATCTCACATGATTTGTAGTTGTATATGATTTTTATCCAACGAGTTGTGTGGATTTTATCCCCGAGCCTCATATCCATAAAATCATATGCATAAAAGGGGAAAACCCGTATCCAATTCTAGCACAACTTCGACCCGGTAAATTTTTAATACAAACTTTTCAGAATGACATAACACACATATCATACAAAAGTTCAAAGGCTTTTTATAGCAACATTGAGGCATTAATTAACGTTGATAATTGATGATCTCAAATTAAAATACTGCATTAATTATTTCAATTTACATAACGTTAGATGTGCTAGAGTATTTTATCTACATATCATTTAACATCAAAAGATCATGATATTCTTGCAAATCATGGTTCAAATTGTCATTTTTTAAAAATATATCGTAACGATTGATGAAAATTTTTGGCCAGACTGGAAGGTTCAGAAAAATGAAGTTACACACTATACACATTGAAGACCACTTTAATGATAATGGTTTGAACCATGGATATTGACTAGAGTAGAGCACCTGACAAGTGATGCAGGGGTCCCAAGATTGTATACACATCAAACCACTCATTTTCCTCTTTCTTTTAACATAGTTTGGTGCCGTGGCCATGTCCTGGATGGGACGGGTGAAGGAACTGCCGGGGAGGAGCATGATTTGGGGTCCTCGGGGGGGGGGGGGGGGGGGATATGGAGACGCCACCACTTGCCGGTGGAGGGCTACAAATTTTGTCCTGTGCTCGGCACTCAGGGCCATTGAGCAGTGAGGGATCTTTTTCGTGCCAGCACCTACAGCGACACGGGGCCTCGGTTTATACGGTCTCATCCGAAGGACCGGTATCCACGTCCCACAGTGGGATTCGAACCCGCGACGTAAGGATTGACTCCTTACTTCGCGACTCTAGAGCAGACGCTCTAACCACTGCGCCACGCGGGCGACTGTCAGGGAAGAGCATGATTTGGGGTCCTCGGGAGGACCAAAGATCTTAAAGGAGGGTGAAATACGGCAATCAGACAGGATTGAACCCGGTGACCAGATAACTCAGCTGTAAGAGCAACATACTGAATAATGATTCAGTGGGACCATGTTCGAATCTTTCTCTTCTCAATTTCATCTTTCTTCCTAATTTGATATCAAAATTTTGGGGGTATATTCCTATTCATGAAAATACTTCCGTTATAAAGTAAGAACCGACATTCGGTGCATGAATCTTATTCGGTATTTGGTTTTTAGAACACAAAATAAGGTAGGCCTAAGTTTTTTTTTCTGGAGACTCTTAAATGACTTGCTTCGAACAATAGAGTTTCTTTTTCACATCACGAAATATATCTTCTTTATGAAAAGTTTCTTTTCATGAAATATCATAAAACAAATTGCCTTTAAATAAAATGTTAAATTTTTAGAACACTAACAAAAAAGGGGAAAAAAAGGAAGCCTGCTTGATTAAAAGAAGCTGAAATGTTGTATAAGTATTCATACACCAAGAGAATGTATACTTAAGTGCTACCGGTGTATACATGAGCTTCATTTGGTAAGAATTTTCGTGCTGAGAGGGCGACTTAAAGTATCAAGTACAAATGGCGTCCAATCTTTCTTCTTACTCGGAAAGATGTAACATGCAAGTATTCTACATGAAATGTTGATTTATCAATAATTATTTGATTAATTTTCCAGTTCTTTGGCATATATTTCACAATGTGTTATTTTTCTTAAAATATTTCAATTTAAGTAT
This sequence comes from Saccostrea glomerata, assembly GCA_003671525.1. Lineage (NCBI taxonomy): Eukaryota > Metazoa > Mollusca > Bivalvia > Ostreida > Ostreidae > Saccostrea > Saccostrea glomerata. The sequence continues at coordinate 577,159 of PRKT01000070.1, forward strand.
GAAATTTTATTCGCCTTATTTTCGTTATAGTGAGAAATGTTTGGAACGTTTGTCAGAATCTGTGTTTGTCGGACTCTGTAAAATATGTGGAACATCGGAACAAGTGATCATGAGGAGAGATGTTAAAGACATCCATAAGATCATAAATAATGAAGAACATACAAAAAGGGGCGTATTCGAGATGTTAAGTGGAAGTTACAGAGAAGGATTCAGATTATTTGGATCTGATAAAGACTTTATGTACTGGCCAGTTGATCACCAAGTGATTTGGGACGAATCTCTATTACAGTATTACAATGAACAAAATCAAACATTGATTGTTTCCGACAGTTCTGAGAGCCCGCCAGGATTCACTTTGTTATGGCTTCCGAAAAATCAAAAGAAAAATAAACGTATTCTGTCCTCATGTGTAATAATGAAGAATAAACTTTATATATCTAGCTTAAAATATAAACGGAACATGCCTGTTTCTAAGATAAAAAATCCTATCATCCATGGTCCATGCAAAAGTGGAATGTTAGGTGGAATCTTTGAAGCTGATGTGGCCTTCACCTTTCCGAGCAAATCCTGGCCTCCATCAGCCTCCTCATGGGTAAGCAGATGTCGGACATGGCCAAAACCTCATGTGGTTCGCGATATTGTCAAAAAAGGATGCCACTTTGTTGCAATTGGACACAGTCTTGGAAATCATGTAGATAATGAATGGAGGATATCTTTCTCTCTGGCAGAAAAACAACTTGTGTATTCAATGAACCATTGTCAATTTTTAATTTATGGTTTATTTAAACTGTTCCTAAAGTATGTGATAAATAATGACGTAAATAGTGAAGAAAAATTACTGTGTTCTTATCATATGAAGACAGCCGTTTTCTGGGCGATTCAACAAAACACAATATCTCACTGGAGTCCCCAAAATCTCCTGCAGTGTTTCTGGGTTTCCTTTAAACTTATTCTCAAATGGGTGTATGAAGGCGTGTGTCCGAACTTTTTCATTCCAGAAAACAACATGTTTCTGTCTAAAGTACATGGGGATTCACAAACGATTTTATTTCTTAGACTGTATACTTTGTATGAAAAAGGCGGTGTACCATGTCTGTTGCATTGTCCCTCAATCAGGGCGCATATTTTAAGTGTAGTTTATAATCCTCGGCTGACCGTCAATATAGATGAACATACTTTGATCTCTGAGTGTATGTTTGATCAGGAGCTGCTACTAGAGATAAATAAAAATAACCGCCATATAAAAACTTCAAACTTACATGCCGTGGAAAAGCTAATAAAGTTACCTTTGACTCAAAACCATGTTGCCACATTGCAGAGGCATACCTGCAGTTTTCTTTTGACCCATGCTTTTATCTTACACAACATACACACTGACAGAGGTGGCAACAAGCAGAGGTACATTACTGACAAGATTTCCTGTAACATGCTCAAGTTAGCTACCAGGTTTGGTTGTATTTCTGATTGGTTGTACTTAGCAATGTATTATTACAGGACATGCAGGTACACAGAGGCTTTATCTATTATAGAGATGACAAAGGTCAGGTTATCACAACCACATGTACATGATGTAGTGCAATTTTGTAGTAGAGCAGACATAGAAACGTATACTCAGGTTGTAGGAGGAACATCTTGGTCCACAAAGATGAGAGAAGGCATAGCAGGCCGAATTATGCTTTTCAACGGAATCATTTATATCAATGAATTACTGATTGAACAGTCCGAAAAATGCAGATTGGTTGGCATACAAATTCCACCTTTTGTGTTGCTATACATGCTAGAAATTTTGTGCTACATTCATGTTGATTCAACGAGAGTACAAACAGCTTTGAATGATCTTAGGAACAGAATTCAAAATAACTGGCTTTTAAATTTTATGTTTGGAGACATTTCATGGCAGATCCTGGGAATTTGTCAACACATGACAGGGAACTTCAAGGCTGCCTTTTACGCTTTCCAAGAATCTCTCAAATATTATCCAATGCATGAATTACAGGCTGCAACCATTATCAGAATCATTACATTAATCTATGAATTTTTTTAAGCAGTAGATCATAATTATAGCAGAGATTTATCCACAGATCTCGTGATATATTGCTGCTCTAATTTTCAAACACACTCACTATAAACAAATGATCAATTGATATTATAATTAAACGAATGAAACCTTTTATATTGAAGAAGTGGTGTGAAGCAGATGTGGTTACTTGAAACTTCCAAGAACTTTTGAACAATTTGAAATCCTAAGATTTTCCTAAAATAAGCAGCTTGCGACATTTCAACTTTGTACACATCCATTCCCCGCGATAAATTACTGTATAGGCTTAATTTTTTATATCATTGACAGCTGCTTTTTCAATAAAAATGGAACTGGATCTAGTAACTTTACTTACTTGAGCATTGTTTTAAAATTATTTTGTTAAAGCACAATCTGATACATACTAGGACATGTATGTATAGAATGTGGCAGTTGAGCATGTAGACGTTAGACTCCCAGAACGTAAAATACCCGGTAATGGGCAATCTAACATTTTCAATAATTATAGTATCACATTTATCTGGTACATTCATCTATAAAAAATCCACTTCTTTCATGTAATCACGATAGAACTTTTCTGTTTATACTTTTGTGACATTTCGATAAACAAGCCTGAGAAGCTTTGACCATTCTGTTCTTTGCCATATTTTTCCCCTTGTAATACATATTTTGACCCCACCCTACCCCAACTGTTCATAATTTAGACTATTTGAAATTTACACTACCCCAGGATGCTTCCACATAAGTTTCAGCTTTTCTGACCCAATGGTTCTTGAGAAGATTTTCAAAGATAAATGCTGACTGACGTTTTTCAAACGAATTATTAGCCTAAATTTATTTATATCATGAATTGACGACGGATTTTCCCGTTATTTCCCGATCATGAAAATGAGTACACGGCGGGTGTGACCGGTCAGCAGGGGATGCTCACTCCTCTATGGCACCTGATCCCACCTCTGTCCGTGCTTGCTCTGCTCCTATTTTGTATTGTTTTATGGACTTTGATATAGAATACTGTTCGTTATCTCCATATCCTTCTGATTTAGCCAATTTTCAAGGGTTTTTTTTGTGTTTTTTTTTTTTTGGCAAATCAAAACTCACTTTCGGAAAAATATTTTCATTTTCCATTACGCAAATTAGAACCCGATAAATAAAACAAAAATTATAACCCGATAAATGAAACAAATCTTAAAATTTCATGCGACACGTCGATAAAGTTTTCACTTTCCAAGTACGCCCAGATTCCTGCCGAATGCCAATCAAAAGCGCCCTCGTTCTTTTTCAAAATCACCTCTCAGTTTTATAAATACTAGCTACTAGCATTCCAGTAAATGGAAGTGAGTGTATTTACCGTACCAATACTGAATTTCAAAAGTTCATTCATTAAACATCCTTACAAAGATTTACTGCAGGGTTCCAGCAAATGTTCAACCGAGCCATTATCCCCACGAAGGATGCCTTAGGTAAAGATTGACTCGGTGGTAAATCCAAATCAAAAAGGTGAGTTTACAGAAGGTCAACAAGAGACGGACAGGCGCATTCCCAGAAACTCTTCGACCAGAAAAGCTTACTTAAACCTATATTATTTTATCTGAGACTGAACAAACCAGATTTCCTGCTTTCCCCTAGAATTCTTTAAATACAAAAGAAAAATTTTCCAAAACAAATAAATCTTCCTTGTTCTATAAAGGGTACTAAAAAAATTTATCCCGTTTATTTTATCTATCAAATACAAATGTCGATCCTCCAGAAAATTAGTTTAATCTTCCAATCTAATTTTAATAAATTGCCCAAAATACATCTGCTTTATGTGAATCGCTTGTGTCCCATTAAGATAAGCGTAAGGACGAGCAAATGGACTAAAAATAGTACTCAACTGAAAAGTACAAAAAAAAAAACACTCAAAAACCAAGGAGAAAAAAAACCTACAGTACCTGGAGACGTTTCTGTATCAACATACGACACCTTTCTGTATCAACATCACAAATCATTGAAATTTCCTGTGAAATATCTTTCATCATATCTCGGAAGACAAGTTTATCCAAAACTGGGGCCCTGGGAACAACTTAAGATACATTAATTCTTAATTATCTCCCCTGAAAATTGAATTTCCTTCACCAAAGAATACTTTGTGGCAAAATTAATCAAATTGGTCCCGTGGTTCTGGAGATGAAAAATGTGAAAAGCTGATGACGACAACATAGGACATATTTTGATCAACAAAGCTAAGTTGAGTCTTTAGCTCAGGTGAGCTAATAATATCCTGTTTTCAAGATGCAAAACCCAGCCATCTTTAAAAATAAAATTGTATGGCCTCGAAGAAACAAACTGGCTTAAAATGGACCGATTTAAAACTATTTTTAACCTACAGGATGATAGCATGTTCTCCCAGAATTTTTGTATCCTGTTGAAAAGATGAATTTTTCCTAGAAAAAAAATTCTCACGTACCTACCAACCCACTTTTTTACCTGGAGTTGAGAGACAGCAAATAAACATTATGTTAAAGATTTTCCCATAAATAACCACAAAATAAACTTACCACTTCACATGGTTTTAATAAATAAATAGCAATATCAGATGTCAAAAATAATTGACGGAATCATTTAACATTACAACATTACATGTACATACATGTTCATCTACAGCTATATATATATATTGTTCATATATTTCATAATTTCTTCCTAAAAATTTTCTCATGCATGTCAATAGTACATTTTGTTTTATGGCAGTATAGTTCTTTCCATGATTCTATTTAAGATGCCAACAGTACAGGATGTTTTTGGCAGTATAGTTAGAAAAGAATGTTTTGGCAGTATAGAAATACACATTGTGTTTGGCAGTATACCGGTAGTATGTCAATAGTACAGATTGTTGGCAGTATAGTTGGAACAGATTGTTTGGCAGTGTAGTACTTTGCATTCTATATAAATGTTTACAGACAGCAGACTCTAAGAGCCACACATCAGACAGTCGTCTTTGTTCTTCAGGGAGCAGACCATGGCCTCCATGTTTTTGGTCGTTTCCTCTACTTTGTCTTCTGCGGCTGATTTTCCTGTCGGCTGTTTTAACTTCGTCTTGTCGACAGTGAACTGAATGGCAGAAGCTGCAGGCCTCGTTCTTAAGTAGTACATTCCTGTCTTCAATCCCTAAAATAACAATTTCCCATCATGCATGTTTCTTTCCTTGGTCATCACATAAATGATGTACAGTATACAATACCTGAAGATTATTTACTTCTAAACAAGTCATAAAAGTTTAAGCTATTACAAAACTATTTTAACATCCTGAAAGTTAAAATCTTTGTATATTGCCATGTCTTTTTTTTCTTTTTTATTAAAGAACAAATCACAGAAATGAAAAGGAATATTTTGAGATAGAGAATATTTAAAAGATGAGCAATTTTTTGTAGTCCTTATCAACTAAGATGACAACTTACTAATTTCCAGGCGTAGAAGTGCATGTTGGTCGGTTTGCCTTGTGAACTAAGATGACAACTTACTAATTTCCAGGCGTAGAAGTGCATGCTAGTCAGTTTGCCTTGTGAACTAAGATGACTACTTACTAATTTCCAGGCATAGAAGTGCCAATCTAATTAAAATTAGATGTTAGATCCGCTCGCATACTTGCTACACTAACATCTAACAACATCCCATAGAGGGTCACGTCAAAGGTCAAATTCGGAACACCTGTAGACTTATTAGCTTCGATTATGTCAACAAATATGCGATGATTTTGCCAGCGACAATTTTATTGGTTGATAGATTTTGACCTCTGACGTGATCCTTTATGGGATGTTGTTAGATGTTGGTGTAGCGAGTATGCGAGCGGATCAAACATCTAATTTTAATTAGATTGTAGAAGTGCATGCTGGTCAGCTTGACTACTTACTAATTTCCAGGCGTAGAAGTGCATGCTGGTCAGCTTGCCGTAGTTTGGCTCCGCGATGTGGATGTTGAGGGACTGACTCTGATCTATAAAGGCTCCCCTGTCTGCTGCCATCTTGAGCACGGTCTTCTGGGAAATCTCCCACACTGTCTTGTACAATTTTCGGATTTCCTCTGGAATCACCTCAATATTCTACAACAGATAATAAGATATGCTGATTTCAAATAAGATATGCTGATTTCTCTTATGTTGATTTTCCACCACAGCTTTGAGACAAAGAGGTTTACTGATCCAGGATTCATAAAACCCCTTTTTCTTGCTAGAGCTTTGTTAACTTCTTGTTTGTCTTTTCCTTTATGTATTTGAAACTTTACCCCATGTAAACCAATTTAATTACAAATAAAAGATTTAAAACTAAGAAATTTCCTTTCCATGACAAATCTTTCAACCTATCAGCTGCCACAGAATTAAGACGCCTACCTGTATAGACCCAGAGTAGGCGATGATTTTGTTCTTCATGTCGTCGTCCCACAAACCTCGCTCTGTTAAATCCTTCATCAGATGCTGGTTCACAACCTTAACACAAACAAAAATTACAAGTATCATTAACTGCTAGTCTATTCATCTTAATTTTTTTTTATTTTTTAAATCAGTTTGTGTTACTGTCTATATTTCATTATTAATCTGAAATTGAGCATAGTGTTTTGAAAGGGAACAATTTCAGCAAATATAAAATTGTCCCTTGCCAGAACACTTCTTGTGTAATGATACAAGGTCTCCATTGGGCCAACCTCTTGTTTTTTTTTTCCTATTCAAAGACAAGTTACCAGATATTCCCTTTGAATAATGTCCCTATTTTAAGCTTCTTATTAATTTACAGAGGATTCCTCTGAAGATTGTGCAATTTTCAATTAAATTTGATTTACCTGGAATTCCCCATACAGCACCTTTGTGTAAATGTTACTTATTTAGGCCTCTAATTGCTTTACCCCTGAATTTCCCTAATAAAACCCTCCTTGTACTGATGTTACTATTTTTGGCCTCTACTTGATTTACCCCTGAGAATTCCCTCCTTGTATTGATGTTATTATTTTTGGCCTCTGACTTACCTGGAATTCCCCCGACAGAACCCTCCTGGAGTAAATGTTACTGGTGTAGGCCTCTATAGATTCATTATTCCCCAGAATCTGAGCTGTAGAAGCCGTGGGCATTGGAGCCAACAACAAACTGTTCCTAACACCGTGTCTGTAACAAACAGATACTTATAATTAAAGCAAAAAAACAATAAACCTATCAGGAATAAGGCACAAATCTGCCTAATCATTTTTAAATTACAACTTTACTTAAACAAGAGATGTTTGTAAAACATTTATGCCCCCCTCCCCCCAAATTGGAATTTTTCCAAGTCCAAGGGACAAAACTCTGCCAAAATGGCATGATTGTATTCAAAACAGAACTTGACCTAGATATTCATCTGATAATTCTAAATACTAAATTTCATCTCAGCATGTGCAACGGTTGTGAAGAAAATGAACGGAAACTGCATATAATTGGAATTTTTCTAAGTCCAAGGGGCATAACTCTGTCAAAAATGGTGCAATCATACCTTAAACCGAACTTGACCTAGATATTAATGTGATATATCTGTAAACCAAATTTCATTTCAGTATGTGCAACGGTTGCAAAGAAAATGAACGGAAACTGTAAATAATTGAAATTTTTCCAAGTCCAAGGGGCATAACTCTGTGAAAAATGGTGCGATCATACCCAAAACAGAACTTGACCTAGATATTCATCTGATAAATCTGTATACTAAATTTCATCTCAGTATGTGCAACGGTTGCAAAGAAAATGAACGGAAACTGCAAATAATTGGAATTTTTTTAAGTCCAAGGGGCATAACTCTGTCAAAAATGGCGTGAACATACCCAAACCAGAAATTGATCTAGATATTCATGTGATATATCTGTATACTAAATTTCATTTCCGTATGTGCAACCATTGTGAAGAAAATGAACGGAAACTAAGTGGACCGACAGACAGCAGCAAAGCAATATGCCCCCCTTCGAAGGGGGGCATAAATATGGTGAAAAGATATGCTGAAATATTGGTTGCTGCTGTATTTTACTGAACATTTTCAGACCTTTAACAGACCATGTCCTGGGGACTTTGATCTAAGGTCCATCTTCACCAGGTTATTCCATTGCTTTTCCAGTTATTACAGAACTTCAATACCTAGCACTTCCAATATTTTCAGATAAATGTTGTAAAAATCACTCACTTTTTAATTTTTTGCCGGAGTGAATCCCAGTCCTGAAGATTTGTAGGTGTGACACCCCACATGTCTGGCTGTAAAATCTATAAACAAGACATTATTCTATTATACTTATCAGCTTAAATGTCTGAATTTCATCACAGCAAATGTTGAATGAAATTTTGTACATGTACAAATAAAGAATTTAAGTACCATTTAACTCTTTCAACACTGAGTAACTTTTATCAAGCAATCCCCAGTACACTGAGTAACTTAAGCCCTCATTAGAAAATTCATCTACCGTCAGAAAAAATACAATAACTTCTTTATTAATTAAGATATTTTAATAAAAGACACATCATTGGAAAGGTAAGACATTTTTCTTTTAGATGGTATAAAATTTATATGCATTTAGAATTATTTTACCAGACAAAAGCGCAGATACAAAATAATTTTTTGTATTTTAAATGATCTTATGTAATATTTTGATAAATTTGCTGCTATGAAGTTTCAAAATCACATATGTTCTTACCATCGTTTAAAAGAGAAATTATTCCCGATTAGAATGATATGCAATATGTCATTATTCATTGAAAAAATAAGTCCAAAAAATAAATAAATAAAAACGTGGTGTTCTTGTATATTGAGAGATCTCCGGGGCTTCGTAAACATGGTCCGTCTTGGAGCCTTCATAGTCCGATTCCAAGTCAAGTTTCTCCGACTACCTTTCACAACAATGTTTATTACGATTATCTTTAATGTCTATGAACGTTTATAATGTCAAAGTCCCCGTTTTTATTTGA
>PRKT01000070.1:586845-631327 GCA_003671525.1 Saccostrea glomerata
CAGCGTTTTTTTTCCTTATATAACTGGTACCGATAAACGGCACCGTTCCCAATGCAAAAAAACGTTAATTTTTCCCAATTCTGTGACTAAAATTCCCAATTCAACTGTGAAGCGAAAAGTTACGACGACATCGTATTTCTTGTTAAATGAAACATTGTACAAGTTGACTAAATGCTTCACTTCCGCTGAAATCGAAAGTAGAAAAAGTCGTAATTTGGCGGGACCAGTGGTTCAGACAGCGTAGTGTCATTCATTTTGACAAATTGAAAGCATGAAAATGTGAAAACAAGGGACATTGATATAAAACACAACAAGTACTTGTTGTTTATTCTTTAAAACAGGCAGTAATGGGTAATTAAGTTGGAATAAACGCAAAATACGTTGCATTTGCATAAGTAAGAGAAAATTCTCCTTTGTTTTTCTTCGATGTTATTTTTCCCAATTGAACCGGTACCGGACCCTTTCCCAATGGGTGGAAAAAAATCGCTGACAGTGTTGAAAGGGTTAAAAAAAAAGAAAAAAAAAAACTTTTACATTAGATGTACTAGACTTTTCAACATGAAATTTATTAAATTTTTATTAAGCATTATTCTGACAAAGTCTTAATACACTGTAAACTGGTACTTGTTCCTTACCCCTTTGCTGACTGGACTTCCTGGGTAAGTTTCGTACGGACCATCACGTTCTGCCAACTCACAACTGGCCTCCAACGCTGCATAGTAAATCGTCTCAAAAATGTGTTTGTTAAGTAGCTGCGCTTCCTCACTCTCGAACGGGAACCGCATCAGGATAAAGGCATCTGCTAGACCTTGCACTCCGATACCAATGGGGCGGTGTCTCATGTTAGACCGCTTAGCCTGCATCAAAATAATTAGAATAGAGAGTAACATTCAGTTATAGATAGACCTTGTTCTCAGATATCAATAGTAGAATCACTTTACCTACATCAAAACAATAAAATATAGCCTGCATCAAAACAATAAAACATAGCCTGCATCAAAACATTGAAACTAGATAGCATGCATCAAAACTTTTGAACTAGAGTAACGCTCAGCTAGACCTTGTACTCAGAAACTTAGCCTGCATGAAAGGAATGAAGGAATGTGAATTAAATGGATGATGTGTTTTTTTGACAGTTTTATTTATGCCTGTTGCTGGAATAGTCCTAGGAGCCTGATGGCCCTCACATATCTCACCTCTGGTACAGGGTAGTAGTTGACATCAATAATTTTGTTCAGGTTCCTGACAATCACTTTGGTAACACTCTTCAACTTATCAAAGTCATATGTTTTGTCTGGCTTTACATACATGTTGAGGGCAATGGATGCCAAGTTACACACTGCAACCTGAAAAATCAAAGGAAAACTATAGTATTACAATGTCCAACATCAATTTCGACCATGTTTCACAACACCAATAGGATATTTCTTACAAGATAGTGATATCTATATGTAATTCTCTGGTTTTTCATGATAATGTTAAAAGAGAGAAGTCAAAGGGCTATGATTATCATCTGTAATAAACATGAGGTAAAAAGTAGATTTTTCTGTGCGGTGTTCATTTACGCTATGAACACAGTCATTTCATATATTACAGAAGTAGGCTCACTGCTTAGCATGGCTATAAACTAGAGTTTCTACTAGATCATGAAGTTAATATTTTTTATCACATTCATACATTCAAACTGTGAACCCCCCAAAAATGATATTCCTGGAGTAGACTTTATACCTTGTCTGGGCTGCTGTATTTCACGATCTCCGTACACAGAGTACTACATTTTATTTTACCCTTTATAGTTTATACCTCCTCGGGGCTACTGTACTCTCTACACAGTTTACTACATTTTATTTTACCCTTTATAGTTTATACCTCGTCTGGGCTGCTATACTCCACTATAGTATCTCTGTACACAGTTTACTACATCTTATTTCACCCTTTATAGTTTATACCTCGTCAGGGCTGCTGTACTCTACCATCTCCGTACACAAGTTACTACATTTTATTTTACCCTTTATAGTTTATACCTCGTCAGGGCTGCTGTACTCCACGATCTCCGTACACAAGTTACTACATTTAATGGTCCCCAGGTTCTGCTGGTTAGACTTCCTGTTACAGTGGTCCTTGTATAACATGTAGGGGGTACCAGTCTCTGTCTGAGCCTCTATGACGGCGTACCACAGCTGCTGGGCTTTGATGGTTTTCCTTCCCTTCCCTTCTTTTTCATATCTGTTAGACAATACAAGAAAATTTAAGTCATTCTTCTCACTGAATGTTTATTGTCAAAGATAATTATTAACCATACTAATTTACAGCTTTTTCAAAACACTACAGGTTAAGAGATAAGTTCAAGAATGAACCTTTATTAAGGAAATATACCTCTCCTGGGGTTTTACTTCTTTTTTTCTTTTCAAATCAAAATTTATTGCAAGAAGGAAATGATGTTCACGTTTTTCATAAATCAACAATTAAACAGCACAACTTCAAAGAGGGAAAACCCAAAATAAAATGTGCAAAATTTTAAAGAGTTTGCCTGGCAATTATAAATATAATGTAACATTGATAGCCATTAAGTTCCCCCATCCCCTCTCAAGCCTTCTCCACATACTTCTGGTATAATCTTTCAAACTCCTCCCCCCAGCAGTCATGTAGGCCCGGACACTCGTGGGGGTCCATCAGAGTCCACTCCTCGTTCTTTTCTACCCGCTCCATGAAGAGATCCGGGATCCACAGAGCGTAGAACAGGTCCCTGGCTCTCTGTTCCTCTTTACCCGTGTTCTTCTTACAGTCCAGGAACATGAAGATGTCGGCGTGCCAGGGCTCCAGGTAGATCGCAAAGGCTCCCGGTCTCTGTAATCAGGTACACAGTTCAAATTCCCCCTTTTTTAATATAAATCATGTCCTTGGGTGCGACATAATGCTAAATCATTGGATTCTTTTTTATTAATCATATAGCAAGATTTAATCATCCCCCCCCTTTTTTTTTCAATTAATTCAAAATATAATTCAAGTGCCAAAAAAGTCATCCAATGTAAATATGAATTAAAGCTCAGGCTAGAATGAACTGGACTCCTATGTCATAGATATTTCTGAAACATATATCACTTTGAATTTATTTTCTTGGTAGTTCAAATGTTTCCTATATACCTTGTTTCCGCCTTGATCTACATATCTGGCTGTGTTGTTATAAACCCTCAGCATGGGAAGTAAGCCATTAGAGGTCCCGTTGGTCTAAAATATCAGGCATTAAATAATAAATCATCCCTATTCATTTTAAACTCATAAATATATAGGCATATAATTTTAATTTCTAACACAGTGTTCCAGCTAGGGGGAAATGGAGGGGCGCTGCGCCCCGCCCTTAAATCAGTGCGCCCCTCTGCCCATCACAGGCGCCCCTGTGTCCCTTGTGAGTGACCAATATCATTCTGACTGTCCTTTTAACTCATTAGAATAATTAGTGTGTTCCAAGCCAGATCACCTAAGGCTAATCAATAGTTCACACCTCCTGCCATAGACAGTTACGTAATGAACTCACACTACGGTACCTATCTACTGTACACACTTTCAATTACAGGTGATTAGGTAATTACTTTGACCATTTAACAGACCATTTAACAGTCTGAATTGAGTAAAAAGCTGAAATACACTTGGAGAATGACCATGCTATCTGTTTTAATCTAAAACAAGAGTCTTGTCCCATAGCGTTCTAAAAATATATCAGAAAGTGAAAGTAGATTGAACAATGACCTTCAATATTCTAAATATAAATTGTAGACGTTTTTTTATGAAAAGAGATGGAATTTAATATCTTAATAGCTAAGAAATATGTATAATTAAGTAATTGTTTACAATCTGGAAGATATCTTACAGCTATATAATATATGTAATTGTATTCATGTCATATGACAGAAGTTTTAATTTTTTTAAGGTAACAAAAGAAATATATATATTGACATTAATTTAAGTTGTAAGTTTGATAACAACTTAATAAATATTGTAAGATAATGTTATTTATTACTAAAAAATATTGTAACTATAGATTTAATTTTAAATAGTTTGCCAAATACAAATTAACTTAAGCAATTTTAAATTAAGTAATTTTATATTGTACATGTAGATCTTCATGTAGTGTAATATTAAATGTGAGACACCAGATTGTTTACATGAATTGTTATATGTACAACATTCTATTTCTAATCAAGAATAGTAATTGATTGAAATTGATGGAAGAAAAGTCACATTTATCCTATTTAAGTTTATACCTTTCAATTAGAATTTATATATTGTTACAATACTAGCTAAAGTTAACTATCAATAAGGTTAAACAAATAAATCAGATTTAAAGGAATTATATATTCATTACATGTGAAGAAATGAGATATTTGTACGCCTATGTACATGATGTAAGAAAAACTTGCGACAACGGTATCACCGTATGTCGCGAAAAAGTGCCCTTCTATTGCACCCCTCCATTTTCAGATCCTAGCTGGAACACTATCAATTCATCTTTTAAAAAAAAATTCAAGAGAATTTTCATTTTCATTATTGTTTTAAGAACAAGCATTAGAATTCAAAAAATTCTCAAGTCTGTGCTTTGTTCAGATATTATCAAGGTTCAACATACCCCAGCTATGTAGCTCCCTGTGGACCTGATACAGTGAACATTGAGTCCGATGCCCCCTGCTGATTTGGAAATCAGGGCACACTGCTTTAATGTGTCGTAAATTCCCTCTATACTGTCTGAGTGCATCGTTAGCAAAAAACAGCTGAAATTTTTAATGAAGTAAATGTCAAATAAACAAAATAAAAATTTAAATCTCAAATATATAGTTCAAACATTGTGTAAACTTCAAATAAATATACTTTAATAATTTACTAATATTTTCTTGTGTTTTTTATTTGTATATTTCATAAGGACATTGATGCCCTGTCTAAGGGTGTAGGAGCTATATACCTTGACAGTTGTGGTCGGTTTGTTCCTGCGTTAAACAGAGTGGGTGAAGCGTGTGTAAACCACTTCTCAGACAGCAGGTTATAAGTCTGTAAAAAGACAACAAGATTTTCAAATTCAGATATTTCCCTGATTTATTTATGGAATATCGGAGTTTAAGTGCAATTTTCATTCAAAATTTTCATCTTTTTCAGATATAAATTATTACCAGGGCTCTCAATTCTCTAAATCTGGGGCCGATATATTCGGCCCCGTTCCCAATGCAAAAAAGGTACCTTTTTCCCAAGAGAAAGGTGTAAATTTCCCAATTTCCATTGCAAAATATTAATTAAGAAATGAAAGTCCACAAAACTTAATCGCGAAAAAAAAACCCACACAAAACACACTTGCAAATGAAAGTGAAACTGTACGACTATTTTATTAGTTCGCGCCAAATGCATTCGTTAACTGGTTCCGGGAACCAGGTTATTGTTTTTACAAAAATGTGCACTAACTATGAGTGCAGAGTATCTTGTCATGTAGTTTCGACAAAAAACATCATTTTGGATTCAAAAATATACATTTGATTTAAACATTAGTAAGCTTCACCTAGAAACATAACCATGCTTCGGCATGTTCAGTCTCGGGCTGTATTGGTAACCAAAGTTGTCCATGTGATCGAGGAAATTCTGGACTGTGACTAGCGACTGTCACACAGACAGATAACCGCAATATCAACACTCAAAGATGGTTATGACAAAGACTTTCATATAAAGACTACGTAGCCATGTTTGTTTTGTTTAACTGTTTAGTCAAAGCCAGATTAAATTAATGACAAAATGCTAGAAAAGCAAAATTTGAGGATTTTTTAAAATGATTCTTGGTTATACAACTTTTCCCAAAATGACGATAATTTTCCCAATTTGAACGGCCCCGGCCCCAGTCCCAAAAAGTGGTGTGAGAGCCCTGAATTACAATTGTGTCTGTATTCAACTAAAATTCTGTTTTTCAATGTACTTTAATGTTTACAGAGAAAATAAATACAAAGGTATCAAAACCCTTAAAATAATAATGTCATAGTGATATTCCCATGGCAACCCTCACTCACCTCAATAGCACTATCTATATCCTCATGGTGAATTCCCACAGCGACCCTCATCAACATATGCTGGGGTCTTTCTGCCACTTTCCCATTTATCCTCAGCAGATATGATCTCTCTAAAGTTTTAAATCCAAAGTACTGGTAGTTGAAGTCCCGATCGTAGATCAATGATGAGTTCAAACGCTGAAATCATGAAAATGGCATATTAAAAAGAAACAGTTCAAATCTATATAAAAAGAAATTGACAAATAAGATGTTTTTTTCCAAAAGACGTTTTAGTATTACTCTGAATTTATTTCATATATATATACTCTTGCTCCCTCAAATTCAATTTTGTTATTTTTAACTTTGAAAATTTCTCATAGGGCTTACGTCAGCATTGTCCATAATGATTTTGTGGATGGCCTCAGATATCATTGGAGAATGTTGGTTTGTTTTAGGGTTGATCCACTTGTACAGGTCATCCATGACATCTGAAATATAAACCTCATTAACCTTGTGCATCATTAATGTAGCATACTGATACCTGCCGTTATCTAGTGCATCAATATACAATATGGAAATCATAAACTTGAGGGCAGATGTGGTTCACATGACTAATTTAAAGTCTCATGAACACATTGATAACATATATTAATTTTGTATTAAAATTATGTAGATGCATTTAAACATTACAATGCATGAGATGCAAGATAATAACTTTTTTCCAGCTTTATTTCAAAACCGTCCTCTCAGAAATGGCTTTCACGGCAGCTTCGACCATTAATGAAGAGACAACCATTAGCCACCTACCACTGAAGACTTTCTTTGTTTCTTTGTGGAGGTTGGACACGGCGATTCTGGCGGCGAGGATTGCGTAATCTGGATGTTTGGTGGTCATCGTGGCGGCCGTCTCTGCAGCCAGATTGTCCAGTTCCACGGTGGTGACTCCGGGATAAAGACCATTGATCACCTTCAGTGTGATTACCGCCTGTAAACATCAACACATGTAATTATAGCTCTCTAGACAGAAGATGATCAATTAGTGTGATCACCACCTGTAAACATCAACATGTACACATGTAATTATATAGATTGATTATATATAATACAGATTATATAGATTTATATCGAGAAGGTCAAATTCAAACTGTTTGTAGCCTTGAAAGATATTTAACCAAGATTTATATCCTGAAGCTTAAATCACATATATTTTATACCTAAATTATTCAATAATCATTCTGAAAATCACACATACACATTGTAAGATGCATGTTTTTCACATTAGAGCAACAAAAAAAAAGTGTGTTAAGGCCAACCAAAAAAAAAAAGTTGGTTCTCAGGCCATCTTTTTGAAAATCAGATGAGGCAGGCAGGTTTTTTATTTTATTTTTTATTTTCAAGATCATTTTATATTGCGGCGGCAAATCGCATTAATTTCATTAAACCTTCAAAAATAGTCATTCATCTTTTAGTACTTTTGCATTATGTGTAGAAAGAGCTTAACTCATTATACATGTAATTAGTAGACTGGGTAGGTACGTCTGGCAAGATCAACTTTCTGCACATTGTGAACAGCAGTAAAAAACGTCAGCAAAATGAACAATACTTGAAATAGGGAATCTAAAATGGATTCAAGCAGAACAAGTTCTTTTTAATGAAAAGCTTGCTCAACAAACAACTTATGCATGGAGCCTTGGAAAAATCTGATTCTTTGAGATTCTGTAATGTAATTCACATCCATTTGAATAATTATTAAGCTTTAGTCTCAATGATTTTGTTCATATACAGAATCTTGTGAAAAATTAACACTCTCTTGTTATTCCTGATTTTAGTATCTTTTAAATAGGGTTCAGATAATACTGTTTTCCATATGGAAATTTAAAGGACATTACGTTTTTGACTTCATTTTGAATTTTGCTCTGAACTGCATCTGTATTTTCAAACTAGATTAAAGTTATCATAACTTCAAAAACAAACTGATAGTTTCATTGATACTATCTGAAGGCATCTCCCTGACAAACAAATCCTTTTTTATTTACCAATCAATGTCTCAACTACATAACTCTGGACTGCAGAATTTATTCTTTGACTAACAGACAAGTTGGAGGGAAAAGTTCACCACTTAGACCCAACATGACAGTCTCAAATTGAATCAAGTAGATTTCTTACAGATATGTTTTAACTTGTATTGCCATTTGTGCTTTATGACATCAAAACATTGGGGCCACAAGTTACAGTGTTAGGACTGATAATCCAAAACGTCAAACACCAACATGTTTGGCTTCTCAACTCCACTAGTCTAGGTCTATTTTTAGCAGAGTCTTATAACATCACAAGTCTGTATTCAAAAACGCTTTAATGATACAGATTCGGGCCTTCTAAATTAAAAACCTGTCATGACTAACTATCAATTTCCGGAATATTATGAGTCAATTTTACCGAAAAAAATTTCAATGCGGCGGGGTAAACTTGAATGCGGCGGGGCCTGAGAACCAATCTTAATTTTTTATTTGGCCTAATCAATACATTAAGTATCTGTTTGTTGTACATTGATGCATCATCTGACAGGATAGGGCTACCTCCCATAAATATAGAGTTTATCGTGAATACTGTATAAGTGGAAATTTTAGCAATACACAAATTTAGTGTTTCTATGTAAAATCTGGTATTTTATTTTTAGCGAAAAGTAATTTTAGTGATTTAAAAATGCTAACTAAAGAAGCTATTACAAATAATATGCAATTGATTTTTAGCGATATCCAATTTTAAGGATGTAAGCACCCTCACTAATAATGCCAAAATTAAATCCTCGCTAAAAATTCTACTTATACGGTATAAAGATCTTCATACACATGTATTCAAATATCTGAGGTGAAGCAATTACTTTGAAGAAAACCATTGAGAAACCTGCATTTGTAAAAATGAAAGACAGTTTGAACCACTCGCCCAAATGGGATATAATAGCCAGTTTGGGATGAAATATCCCAGATGGGATATAAATATACAGTGCTAGAAAGCTTTTTCTGCAACCCTACAGTTTGATAGATTGATCCTCAAGAACTTCAGGAACTTTCGAGGAATCAATCTCCTAAACAATGAACATACAGAAAAACTTGTTAACCAAAAGTTATTCCTTTATAAGTATCATAATGCAGATTTATATTTATTGCAAAAATAAAAATTTTCATTTCTTGCACTCTAAATTTATATCCCGAGTGGTCTCAACCTGTTAGAGCAAGAAATAATAATGCATCAAGCAGAGATAAAAATTAAATACTGGAACATACAGGGTCCACAAAGTCGGGATGGAGGCCGTAACATAACTTCTGTATCCTGGACGTGATCTTGTCAAACATAACCTTCTCCTGTCTCCCATCTACAACAAACAACACAAAATAACACAGAGTGTTTAACTTAAACGTTACTACTGTGTTAGATTATGTTAAAAAGTCTGAGAAAATGCTATCTCTTGTATGTATATGAGGAATCTAGTCAAAAGTATAAGTTATCAATATGAAAACATGTTTCTAAAATTTCTTGAGAACATTTTCGCATGTAGCAAAGTCTATACACCGGCCAATTTTCCCATAGGCCATAATTTATTTTTGTTGATTTTTTTGCAGAACAAAAATCAAGATGCTCAAAACACATTTTATTTTTCAATAAAAGGGTAATTTACTCATAAACAGAGAATGAAAATCGCCATCATACCTCTTTTCAGGACGTACATCTTTAAAGATCTTTCTTGATTCCTGTGCAGCGAGTAAACAATGTCCGTCTTTCTTCTTCGAAGTTCAATCTCCCGCGTATATCTTGTCACGTGATTTGGCGCCAACTTTTCTTTTCCGCTTTGATTATCGATCCCGATCTTGATTTTAAAAAATATATCGATCTATTTCTTAAAAACATTAAAATTCTTATGATTTTGAATGAATTGACTGATCTTACGGATATATTTTATATTATATATTTTTTTTTCAATTCTTGCAACCCCCTTAACAAAATGGAATTCTTGCATGATTAACTGATATAATATCCATCATGACGACGTTTCTCTCAAAAATTCATAATTAAAGATAAGACAACATATCTTAAATATGTTCCTAAAAAAAATATCATCTCAATTTAAACAAAAAAATTCCTTCCCTTTTTTTTTTTTTATTTTTAACTTTTTTAATTTTTTTTGTGGCAAAAACGCATATTATGGAATGCCATATACGACAGCCAACTGCTTACTGCCAACTGCCACACATATTTGAATAAATTTTATTTTAATATTGATATTTATGTAAATTTAAAAAAAAGGCGCGGATCTATAGGACATTTTTTCCAAGAGGGTCACTCTGGTAAAAAAAAAATCCAACCCAGAAATTGCTTGACAAGAAAAAAATACGTAAAGTCCTTTCCTAAATGTGAAAATTTATTTCGGCCGGGGAGAGGGGGTTCTTAAATGCGTCATACCTTCATGTGTATGACATTTTTCATACCAACTTATCACGAATCCACATTTAAGGTTGGGGAGGGGGGTTCTAAGGTCCCTTTTAGTTGATTTATTTTATACATCAAATAACTTTTAGTTGGTTTAGTTTGTGCATTAAATAACATTACAAATTTCAGAGGGATGTTCCGGACCCTCTCTCTAGATCGATGCACGTAAAACATATTTTATTTGTACAAACCAAGAGATATAAATGTTTGATCGGCGTTTTCTAAGCGGAGGATCCAAGGTCAGTTATACCGGTAGTTCGTTTAGTTTATTTAACGTTTGACTGTACAAATTTTAAATGCCCCCCCCCCCGATCTATGCATGTGAAACATTATAACACACTGAGATATACATCTTTAATTTGTGGAAATTTTAAACTATAAAATATAATGGAAAACGGAAATTTATTTTCAAAACATCTTTCTCTGTGAAACGACAAATCTTTTTTTATCATTATTCTCTCTTCAAAGGTTTTGTTGTCTCCGGGGGAGAGGGGGGTGGGCTTCTTTAAAGATTAAAAGCAGAAAATAGTCATTTTATTACCTATTTCAAATAGGAAAAAAAATAAACAATACACTCTATCAACCACATATATTGAATATTACATAAGATAACACATATTGGTCATTTTATTCAATTCAATTTTACCAGGGTGACCCCCTTGGAAAAAATGTCCTGGATCCGTGCCTTTTTTTCCCTTTTTGTGAAAATTCATATAAATATCAATACAAATATAAAATTTATTCAAATATGTGTGGCAGTTGGCAGTAAGCAGTTGGCTGTCGTATATGGCATAAACGGGATTAGACCCAAAATACTAGTAAAATACTAATATTAAAATATTTAGGCGTTTTGGAGAATCTTGCGCCATTTCCTTGTTATTAATTTCATTTATGTACTAATATTTATATTATTCATTAATATTTCAAAAGATATGATTCCTTTTATTTTTTCACTTCATGCAGCTAGGCTTATTCGAGATTTATTTTTCAAAGAAATGCAAACATTAGAGTGAGCATAAAAATATACAGTTTTGTCTTTATAGAAGCATATGAAGCTTCACCAGAACGAATTCATATCCGTAAAGAAATGAATTGGTGGATATATTCAATTCATTTTATTGACAACACCATTGAAAAAAAGTGTTCATTGTTTTGCATATCTGGTCTTTCTTTTGACATCCATTCATTTTCCTGACTGATGCTATTTTACAGTAAGTATAAATATATGTACATCCTATTTTTGTTATTTAAAGAAAACGTGGACATACGTGCAGTCTGTGTATACCTCACATTCCTATCCCCCCTTATCCAATAATAAACTTTAATACACGTGTACATTTCATTAACTTTCACTATGAATGTTTTACCGTTTAATTTTATCCCCCTTTGCCGGTGTTTTAAGTGACTTTAATCCTTCTTAAGAAAAAGAAAGGTTTGTCTACACCCGTTCTTTAATCTACATGTATATGTGTCATTAATTACACAATGCAGGTTGCAAATACTGCTAATCGCTGAGTCCTTTCGATATAAATATCAGAACGCAAAAAGAAACAGAAGCTAAGAGCATTTGCGGACCATAATAAAGCTATCGAGAGGAATGTTTACTCTCCAAGATTTCGCCACCATAGACCAATGGCAGAGATTTGATTTAAACTTTTAATCTTTTTTATTTTACACAGACCTATAAAGGATTTACTGTAACACCAAAAGACGGGGTAATGTACAACAATTTCTCTCTCTCTCTCTCTCTCTCTCTCTCGTGCTAAATCATATTTCCAAAAAAATATTATTTTTGAATTGTTGATCGAATTCATCAGATTTACTTACGTGTAATGTGCGTCCATAAATTATTCACAAAATTTAAAAAGGGAAAAAATGAACACATTCTAGCGTATTCAAAGATACATGCATATACATTATAATAATTATATTTAGTTTTGCACGCATGTTTCAGGCGCCTGGCATCACTTTTCAATAAATAACGTGTGTTGGGGTTGGGGGATAAATGAATTAGCAGCAACATTAAACATTTTAGTTACACCGTACCCCAATCCCCATCCACTCCTTGATTCTTTGTACGTACTCTTATTGATTTCATAAAGAGTTGCAAAAAAGAAAATAAAGTATCCTTTTTACAAAGCTTTAACTTAAAATATTGAATATACCAAAACGAGCATATTCTAAATAACAAAATAACATAAGCACATACTATATTTGTGGTAATAGAAGAAAAATGAATTCTTTTTAAAAGACTTTTCCCATATCTAACATTTAGATTGTTATAGTTAAAAAGAATAGTTTGATGCAACTATAGTTTTGAATTCCTAATTTCTTTAACCTTTGGGTAATGCTTCGGGTTTATTTAAATGAACAACCCTGAATTAAATGATTGGGAGTACATACAAGTGACAATACTTTCGAGAGTAAACAAATATTTCCTATTGGCAAATCCCTCCTTACCAAACTCCTTTGATATAAGTAACATAACAAACTTTATATAGCTTAGGTCTAAAAGTCCATTTATTTGAGCACGGAGATATACAATGAATAATAAAGCTGAATGGCTTTTGTGAACTTTACGGTGTGTGTAACGCTTAAGCTATACATAACAAGTTTGATTTTGAGTTAAAAAATTTTGACAGTACTTCAAGTTTTTAATTCTCATAACATCAACAATGTCGATCTGAAGTTAAACAAAGCAAGTGTACAGCAGATACTCCGACAGTTAAGATATAGATTGTTGTCAAGAATTCACATATATAGATCCCCATGTAACTGTCATCTATGTTATCCGGCGTTATATAGATTTTTTTTTCTGAGTCGAGATCGAAGATCTACCGATGATATGCAATGTTGATGATATGAAATGATAACGCACATCAAGATTAAAAATTGTGATTTTTTTATTATGCAAACTACATGTATAATAAGCAACACCGCCTTATAGCTGATAGATTAATTATCAGACCGAAAACAAAAATCTGTACAAGTATTGAGTCAACTGTGAGGAAATTACTAGTAATAATCTGGGTTTCTGGATCCTTTACACTGATATTAGGTAAGTTTTGCAAAGATCCGCACCCCCTCTTATCAATTTTGAAACACAATGTTTTTCAATTCTTTCATAATATATGAGATTTATGATGTCTACTTTTTAAAATAATTTTCTTTTCTCAAATGTCCTTTAATTCCCACATGAAAATAAAAGCGATAGACGGTCAGAGCAATTAAACTGAAATATTTTAGGCATTTAAGAAATTATTGTCAATAATTAACATCAATCAATATGGGTGATTTTCGAAGTTTAAATCTTGAATCAATAGATGGCTTATTTCGCTGGCTTTTTGTCGCTTTTAATTAGGCATCATTTCTTGGGAACCAATACGTCTCAGTCTTAATTGGTCAGTCCGTGTACATTGGTGTAGAGCTCAAACTTTGTAACAATATACAATCAATGGCGAGAATTATCGCCATCAGTGTTTACTAACATCCAGCTTACAGGAAAATACAAGATTTCTTTTGATTCACTATTCGATCACATTGATACAAGACACAAAGACACAAAACTCACTGGAGGAATTTAAAACAAAGGTCTACTTAAAACAATGGCGTTTTATCGATTTTATCTTTTAAAAACTCTCGAATCAAAGATGTGATTTATAAAGACAGTGTCTTGCATTTGCTTACACAAAATAAATGCAGGGACTTCAAAAGAGAATTTCTGTACAGGATTTCAGTAGCAGGTATGTGATTCTTTTAACGATCTTTTTAGGAACCAGAAACACATATGTGAAGGAGTCGAATAGAGTTTTTGACAATTAAATTCATATACTAGTATAATTTTCCCTGTATTATATCTAAAAAATTCATTTTAATAACAGATGCAAATTAATTACGGATGTTTTAAAAATACGAAGTTATAAATATATCTCACATAAAATAGTATATAAGACACTTTGTGTAACAGACACTGATTAATGATTTTAAACGTCATTCTAAAAATCTAATTCCTTCAAAACGACCTTGAGCAGAAATAAATTTAAACTTTGACATTGTTATGTTTATATTATTTTAGCTGAGAAACAATTTACCCACATTTTCTTGTTTAATTTAACTTCAGCCGAGTTCTTGGTCTTTGGTTGGTATATTTTGCTAATATTAATGTCACCAGAACATAACATATACATGTTTATACAAAAAATTTAAATTTTTGATGATGTGTGTGTGTATTGGGGGATATATCACACTGTCTATTAGATGATAGACCATACTAGTCAAAGGTTATCAAAAAGTTTTGAAATTATTGATTTCTGCATATACAGTAAATCACGCTTATATCGAACACACTTATAAGGATTTGACGCTTATAGCGTATATTGAATTTCATTCTCCGTGAGTTTTTAAACATACTGAGAAGATAAAGATTATAAACTGAGTTAAAAAGGAAGTAAATCTCATATCCCTGGTACTGAACGCGTGTTTCACTGCATATGTACATGTTATACATGTTTGTGCTAAAAAGGAAAACAATAATGAACTACAGTTAAAAAAATGCAGTTGTAATAAAAGTATAAATTAATTGCCCAGGTATTTGTCCTCTCTCTCTCTCTCTCTCTCTCTCTCTCGTATTTCCCACGACATATTGACAATCTAGGTCTCGGGGTGTGGGCTCTTCATTTAAAAGCCATTTGAGAAATCGTCCGCATTATCTAATGTCCATTCAAAAACGGAATCGAGTAAAATTAAAAGGCAGGTAATCATGTCATCGATAGCTATATCAAGCCATAAACTTACCCCACTTAAATGTACATAAATGATATTACATGTGAATACTCAGCGACAAATAGATACACAGCGCCATCATGGGGAATAAGGTTAGAGGTTTTACTTCTTTGGTTTTATTTCTTTTATTCTGTAACTATTATGTATTTACCGTTCGATATCGTATGAAGTTCATCCGTCAAAATCTGCAATAAGATAATTCAAAAGTTTTTTTTTTTTATCAGCCTTAATATATTCATCGCGCGCCCCCAGAAAAATTCACTCGAAACAAGACCCCCTCATAAGTATAATCAGAGAGTAATGACAACAGATTTTTTTAGGTCATTAAAAATGTGTATGCAATTGAATCAGTTCAGATTTACGTTATTCGGTATACGGAAGACACATTGTATATTTTCTATAATTAAGTTTTTAATGACGTTAATGATATTTATCTCCCTAAACTTCATATAACCCAATCAAATAAAGAACCCTACAGTTTTTAAAATCTCCTGTAAATGTGAAACTACTAACCAATTATAGAAAAGACAAATTACACCGTGTCATGCAATATAGAGTGCTGGAATTAACCCTGGCACTTGCTTATAATCCATGTTAACCATTCACAAGTTCATTTATTAGTGTTCAAATAAAATATTCCTGTATGTTCGACTCACTATGACCTTTGTCACTACACACATATAAGGTACTATACTTAACCAATTTCAATAAGATGATCTTAAGTTTGACGTTAGAGTGAAAATGCTCACCCTCCATTAACTCATATGTATACGAGTCCAGACTCAGTATTAATGTATACATGTAAATTATCTTTACTCAGGCATTTTTAAATGAGATGTACATGTATTTTTTTTCTTACACGCGAAGAAAATATTTTTCTTAGATATTTGTGGTTCATATAATGAAGGTCCCTATTACCAATCCCTTGTATAATTAGGTACAAGGTTTAATTATTGAATGAAGAATCTGAAAAGCAACTCTTTTAAAATTTCTAAGTGTCCGGTGCGTTTGATTGGGGAGGGAGGAGATTTTCTCCGGTCCCATCTCTCTTAGAACTTTGGTTGGCATGTTTTAGGTTTTAGCCTAAACAGTTCCCTTTCTTTCTTCTCTCACTCCCACTATTCTGTCCCTCTTTCACCTTACCCCCCCCCCCCCCCATTTTACACCTATCTGTTTTCTCCCAAAATTCTTCCATTTTGTTTAAACCTTCATTTTCCCTAATATCCCTCTCTCATTCCACCACATTTTTGATTCAATGTCCGATCTCGGTATGTGTCACAAAAACATGATTTCAATAATACCTTTAAATAAACTAGTTAGATTTAAAACTGTAAATCAATTAAATTTCTTATTTAGTGCTTCTAATAAAAACATGGTGTTTCTGAGTTGGGGTAACTAAGCGTAACGTTTGACGTCTTATGGTCCGCCTAAGTGTACTTTACTGTTGGAAGTTCTTTTTCCTGACTCTTCTATAATTAACCTAAAGCGATTGCCTGATCCTTAATGAAAACTTTATTCAAGCTTTTTATAAGAAATGTTCATTGACGTACAGTAATGTGAAAAAGTCATTCATTTAAATAACTGCACAGCATGGACCCACGTGTTCAACAAATATAGAAATCTCGACACATGGCGTTTATTTAATTATTACACACAACAGAGACATTATAATTATGAAATTGGATTCTTTTCAGCTGACAGGGGACCACGGAGTGGACTTGATCTCATCAGATCGGGACTCCACAATGCAGGACAGTAGTAAATCCGCCTTCATCTCTACCGGAAAGGGGGAAAATGTTCTGATCGGAAATAAAGCCGCCACGCTCTACCTGAGTTCAAGCTCACTGAAGCTTCACGACAAGAGATGTAGCAGTAGGGAGTCTGTGGTGGCCGGATCCCCGATCGGAACCGGAAGTAAGCCCCAGTCACCGGCCCAGTCCGAGTTAAGTGCTGACGTCAAAAAACCCGGAACTGCACCCGGAAGGAGTACTGCGTATTCCCGGCGGTCTCAGGATGGCGAGAGTGTCTCGACGGAATTCTCCAAGCTTCAGCCAATCAGAGAGTTTACTTTTACCGGATATGACATCATGGCTGATGGTAATGTTTGCTATGTTTTCTAGATCTTGTAACAAAACGACCAGTTTAATTTGTAAGGCTGAAGAAATTTGAAATTATAGAATGATGAAAATGAAGGGCTGGGTTTCTTCTAAGTTGAGCAAAGACCAAGTAAGAGCTGTTTCATTTAATAACAAACCTTTTTTCAAGAGACACTTAATATATAATGAAGAATTCTTTGAAATAATTGCATAGACGCTTTGTTCAAACTAGGACTACAATGACTTCGATTACAAAAAGGAACACACATAGAAACAACTTGAAATTTATTTTCAGAAATGGTCAGATAAGAAGTTGGTATTCTTATTTACTATTTAATGTAAAACCACTAAGAAATAGTCCAATTGAATCAATAATTAAAAGACATTTCAAATTTTAAAGTATGGATATGAATAGTTTGGAGTTAAAACGGATTTGGTCATTTCATTTATAGTAAGTTATATTAATTTATATCTTGAAATATTTTTTTTGAAAAACTCATTATATCACATAAAAGGCCCACGCTTAGCATCAGAAGCTAATCTGGCTACAGATAAATTATCATTTCCAAGTAATAATACACTATTTTTAATGTTTACCAAACCATAGATTTGATTTATTGGCATGTATCTTATTAAATTATACATTCAAAATTTAATCCCATTACGAGAAGAAATTTTAATGATTAATATATACTGCGTTTAAAATTGGACTTCAAGTCACCTTTCTGTGTATGGAATGTAAATACGGACACAACTGCCAAAGTAATTTTTTGGAGATAATTTTTAAACAATAGTTAATGTAATTTCGTATTGTGCACAATTATTGATAAGATGGAATATCTTCGAAATCCGAATACGTGTAAAAAGGCTCATACATGTACAAGACATTCAATATTTGCACGATGTTGTTTGGGTCTACGCAGATGAACCGATATAAGTAATATTCAGGACGTAAATTTCACTTCCATATCTTTCTTCTTTTTTTCAATCAAACACGTGTCTGATTTACAGTGGAACCGGAACCTAAGGTGGAGGAAGTAGACGTGAAGCCTAAGGCGCGACTACAGACTTACCTAGACTCGTGTAGCCTACTGGGGATCACGCCTGTTACTTACCTCTGTAAACAGATGTCAAACAAAGGACTGATGATGAGGAACCACAGTATAGGGCCTCTGGGGGCGCGAGCGCTCGCTATAGCTTTACTTGTGAATAGTTTACATTCTCATTAAAAACTTTTAACACGTTTGAACACCTTTAAATCTAACTGATGTATCAAGTATTTATTCAATGCAATAGAGAAGATATTTAAAGAATCTAGTGAGGGGGCAGGTAAGTTAACAAGAAGCTTGTTTTCCAAAAAAAAATTGTTACCAATTTTGATTGAATCATTTCAGAATAATGACGTCATAACCAGCCTGGATTTAGAAGATGACGGAATCGAGGCCGAGGGAGCTAAAGCTATAGCAGAAATGTTAGAAGTTAATAGTAACATCGTAGATGTGGTGAGTGAGTTTAACAAAAAAAATCTATTTTAACTTGTTGGAGGGGGGGGGGGGGGGGGGGGGGAGTGGTATAATGGTAGAAGGCAGTTTATGAAGTCAACCTTCTTGACAATGAGCTACATGATTCCCTTTACCAGTTTAAGAAGAGCCTGTTTATAATGTGGAGTGTTCCAAGTCATTTTTCTAGGAATTGAATAATTTTGAAAATTCAAGGGAAGAGGGATCTTTTCCAATCACCTTGATTCGACTTTGGATTTGTAGACACCTTAACAAAAATCCACTATAGTTTTCTACAGTCAACTATTATAGTACACGCTTATATACCTCAAGTTACTAAGAACATTAATATAATTATTTTCTGAGTAATCTATGTATAATAAACAAGAAATTGTTTTTTCCATAGTAAAAGTTATTTAATAAAATAAAAAAAATTGATAAAACTCTGATGGTATAATTAACAATTGTAAATTATTACATGGCTGTATCTTGTTACTCTTCACAGTCCATATTCTCTCGATCTTTCATATAGTAAATAACCTTGAAAAATTAAGTCATCTAATAGTAATATACCTATTACGTATTTTACAGAATATCTCAGAGAACTGTATAGGAACAAATGGGGCACGTGCAATATCCCACTTGATGAAAAATAATCAGTTTATCCAGTCCTTGGACATATCAGGTGCGTGTTCAATATAATAATAAAATAATCATTTTATCCAGTCTCTGGATATAACAGGTGCGTGTTATCCACAGGTGCTAGAACTAATAAGAAAATGATCAGTTTATTTGCCCTGGATTTATCAGATGGGTGTTATCTACAAGTGCTCGATATAATAAATATGTAGGTAGGAAATCAAAACAAAAATTTTGAAAGATTCTTGTAATTCTCTTTCAGGAAGTAATCTAGTCGATAGTGATGCGTATCTTATAGCCGATATCTTAAAGGTACTCATTTATATTACTAGACTAAGTATATAATTTCTATGACGCCTTATGAATATTTTGATTAATAAATTGTAAAATTAATTTAATGCTAAAAATTAAACCTTAACTTTTTGGTAGTGAAATAGCTGCCTGCTAAATATTACTTTGAAAAATTTCATCATACAATCAATTCTTCATCAAATTTGCCTGCTAAATATTATTTTGAAAGATTTTATCATATGTGCATTCAATTCTTTATCAAATTCTGTTGAAATCTTTATTTTTTTCACAGAATAATACAACACTTAGGGAACTTATATTAAGCCACAACGGATTCAGTGAACAAGGGGGATACATCCTAGCACAAGCAATAAGTAAGAGGTCCTTTTGAAATGTGACTCCATTTTTGATGGCAATATTATATATATACTAGTAAATCATTACCTTGAAACAAAAATCCTCTTAAACCAATTGTGATTCAGGGGAGTTTTAGAGTGGGTTTTAAATCACAGCCTTTAGAATAGTACTATTTCCTCCATTCTTTTTTCCAGCCAATAATGACACAGTAAGAATCCTCGATTTAAGTTGGAATCACCTGAGGGGGAAGGGGTCCCTCTCTATCGCTGCTAGTCTACAGGTAGGAAGTAGTCAGCGTCGTATGTATGTACATAATATACAGCATGTGGCATATTATACAGTTAAAACTTTACAATAAAACATTGATTGACAAATACGAGAACGCCAGTCGGATGCATTATTAATAAATAGTAATTCGAGCATCTTGCCTAACCGATGTCGATAAACTGAGGTTTAACTTTTTCGTACACCAGTAATGAACATTGCACACGTTGGCATTTACGTTGGAAATCTAATATCCTTGCGTCATGAATTAATTTTAACAGATTTAAATTTTTCTATTCAGAAAAATATAGGTCTTAGAAAGCTGGACCTTGCGTGGAATGGTTTCTCTAAGAATGACGCTATAGTGATGTGTAAATCTCTGAAGGAAAACACGACCCTGAAGGAACTAGATATCTCCCACAACAGACTGGAGAAGGAGGGCATAGGGTACCTGATGCAGGGGGTCAAGGAGAGTGACGGACTGGAAATCCTGAGGGTAAGAGAATTGGGGAATAGGGTACGTCATGGGGGTCAAGGAGACTGACGGACTGGAAATCCTGAGGGTAAGAGAATGGGGGAATAGGGTACGTCATGGGGGTCAAGGAGACTGACGGACTGGAAATCCTGAGGTTAATGGAAGGGGGATAGGTACGCCATGAGGGGATGGGTATCCTGAGGGTAAGAGAAGGGGGATAGGTAAGCCATGAGGGGATGGGTATCCTGAGGGTAAGAGAAGGGGGATAGGTACGCCATGAGGGGATGGGTATCCTGAGGGTAAGAGAAGGGGGATAGGTACGCCATGAGGGGATGGGTATCCTGAGGGTAAGAGAAGGGGGATAGGTACGCCATGAGGGGATGGGTATCCTGAGGGTAAGAGAAGGGGGATAGGTACGCCATGAGGGGATGGGTATCCTGAGGGTAAGAGAAGGGGGATAGGTACGCCATGAGGGGATGGGTATCCTGAGGGTAAGAGAAGGGGGATAGGTACGCCATGAGGGGATGGGTATCCTGAGGGTAAGAGAAGGGGGATAGGTACGCCATGAGGGGATGGGTATCCTGAGGGTAAGAGAAGGGGGATAGGTACGCCATGAGGGGATGGGTATCCTGAGGGTAAGAGAAGGGGGATAGGTACGCCATGAGGGGATGGGTATCCTGAGGGTAAGAGAAGGGGGATAGGTACGCCATGAGGGGATGGGTATCCTGAGGGTAAGAGAAGGGGGATAGGTACGCCATGAGGGGATGGGTATCCTGAGGGTAAGAGAAGGGGGATAGGTACGCCATGAGGGGATGGGTATCCTGAGGGTAAGAGAAGGGGGATAGGTACGCCATGAGGGGATGGGTATCCTGAGGGTAAGAGAAGGGGGATAGGTACGCCATGAGGGGATGGGTATCCTGAGGGTAAGAGAAGGGGGATAGGTACGCCATGAGGGGATGGGTATCCTGAGGGTAAGAGAAGGGGGATAGGAAATTATCTCATGCAGGGGATGATAGAGAGTGAAGGTATTGCAATTCTCAAGGTGAGGCCGGAGATTGAAGAATGATATCATGGGAAGGGGATGGTAGAATCAACAAAAATTGATGCTTTCTACTCAAAAGCTAATCAAGTTGCACTTTAAAGATTTCATCTGATTCTTCATAATCTTATTTCAATTTCAAAATATGGAATTCATTTCTTTTGCTAATGCTCAATAATAATATTCCTTATTCATCATGTTCAATAGCTGAAAAAAAATGAAGGTGATATTCTTTTGCAGATGGGAGGAAACTCTATAACGCCAGAACTTGCCATTATCATTTTGTCCTGCATCGCTCAGTCTGATTCTTGTCGGGTCACTCTGCTAGACCTCGGGGTGAGTATCTCCTCTGTCAATTCAAAACTGTTAAAGTTATCATCTAAAATTGGGACTGGTATTTCATATATATCATGTAAAGAAGGAAAATCAGTAGATGTAACTAGTTTCCTTTTAGTAAAACACACGGAAAAACTACATGTATGTGAACAGTACAATAAAGATATAGCGAAGCACCATTGAAAAAGAAGATTTCATTTTATCCATAACTCATCCTATATCCAGTTGATAGATCTTTACACTGAACACGCCTCCGTTTAAAAATTCAATCGTCTCGTTAATATTAGGCCATGTGTTTTGTTTTAAACAACACAGAGTTTTTTACTGTCTGTAGAATAATGAAGTGGATGAAGATTTCCTGGCACAGCTGGATGATGTTCAGTCCACAAGGTCTATAAATGTCCTTCACGGACAAGTGATCAAGCGTGAAAACGCGCGTGGAAGGAAGGGAACCGGGATAGACGGGAATTTGGACGCGGTGTACGAGTTATACAGGTACATGCACGAACACAACTACCGCGTGATAGATCTGATGAAATGGCTGGACAAGGACGGAGATATGAGCGTCAGCAGGGAGGAGTTCAAACGCGGAATGATGGTAAGCTCCAGAGGAGGACGTCTCTAGCTGGGGGATGGGGACGCTCTCTCCTTTGCTTAAATGTCCATAGAATATACACGTCTCCCTCTATTTCCTGATGTTTCTATTAATAGGTGTTGCTTCTATTTATAGGTGGCAGAGGTTCCCCTGACAGAGCACCAGCTGGACGAAATGTTGGACAAACTGGACATGGATGGAGATGGCGAGGTCGACTTCTCGTGAGTACTGGTCACGTGATCCTGAGTACTAGTCACGTGATTTATCACAATGCGCATTTTTCCTGAAGTTATGATTTTTAAAAATGACTGAATAAATTTATTTTTTGCTGAATTTAAAGAAAACTGGAGAAGCTTTTGAATGGTAAGAATGTTGTTGTATTGAGAGCGTTCGAGTAGCTTGATTGATTGCTATGTTTTCATGCTTTATTAGGAACAAAGTGATTTTGATGTGGCTAGATACGGGCTAGAAATGGCTTTACTGTTTTGTTTAAGCAAATTTATTGTTTCGGTTTGTATACATGTTGTGTTAATTGTTTAAGTGTTAGTATAATAATTCTTAATCAGCTTGAAAGAAAAATTGCTGTTTGAATTGTTTGATTTAAGGTACATGTATGTAAAACTGTTTTCGTTAATTTAATTATACTCTTTAAGTCTAATGTTATTTTCATTACAATCATGTTACTGGTCATATATTTTGTCTGTTTATAGTTACTAGATATTTCCCTCTGTCTGCGAGTGGTTATTAGATACTAGCGGGTGTTTAAACCAGTACTATGATGCTTCCTTCCTGTAAAAGAAATGTTTCCTTTTATCAGTAAAACCATGCAATTAGATTAATTCATAGTTCTATTGCAGAGTTCATATATATATAGGCCTATATGTTTGTAAATTTACAGAATCTATTACAAAGTAAGCAAGGTATTTATTTTTCAGAAAGTGTTTGAGCGGATTAGTTTTGTTTATTTTGCGGTATTTCCCTGCCTTTGATGTAACTATTAATTAGCATTTGATCATAATTCTGAAATGAAAAAGGACGATGTTTGAGTCTATTTTAACATTTTACAGAGAGTTGCTAATTGGAGAGAGAGATTTCAGGAGAAAAATGAGAAGAAAACAGGAGCGAGAGAAGGCAGCAAGAAAGGAGAAACAAAAACTCCAGGGAATAGACAAAATCATTCTCAATTCAATGTCGGAAAAAACGTAGCAGGCCGCGGACATCGACATGACGTCATCTGTAACTATACCTCATTAATTTATTGTTCACCTTGTGTCTTTCAAATAAAAGAATAAAAAAAATTCTGTTATTTCAGGAATTTTTTTTGCCTTAATCTATGGTCATTTGACTGTGATAATGTTGAGCTAAGGTCACAATAAAGACAAAACTCATAATTCGATGGTATTCATTGATGAGAGTTAGGTTCATGTCGTCATCGACATACAGGTACACATGCTTTGACCTTCACCCGTGTCATGCCTTAACAATCAAGGTTACAGAAAACTCACGGGTTGAAATCGCATTTACTTTAGACCCCCATTGAAAACAGGCACGTAGCATCGTTTTTGAAAGGAGGGGGCAACCAGAGAATTTTTTTTTAAATCACCTGTAAAAGTTGACTAGCAAATACAAGAGGCCCATGGGCCACATCGCTCATCTGAGCACTGTGGCTAGGAAAAAGTAAAAATTGGTTTATTATTGAAAAGTTAAAATCCAAAAGTAGTCCCATGACCAATCATGGCTTTGCTTTTCTTGAGAAGGTGATTTTTATGGAATTTTCCTACATATTTCTAAATAAAACTTTGGTCGGCCATTATGGCCCCGCCCAACCCCCGTGGGTCATGATTTGAACAAACTTGAATCTACTATACCTGAGGATGCTTCCATATAAATATAATCAATTATGGCTTTGCTATTTTTGAGAAGAAGATTTTTAAAAAATTTTCCTATATATTTTTATGTAAAACTTTTGTCGGCCATTTTGGCCCCGCCCTACCCCCAGGGGTCATGATTTGAAAAAACTTGAATCAACACTACCCGAGGATGCTTCCATATAAATATAATCAATTATGGCTTTGTTATTCTTCAGAAGAAAATCTGTAAAGAATTTTCCTATATATTTCTTTGTAAAACTTTGGTCGGGCAATGTGGCCCCGCCCTACCCCCGGGGGTCATGATTTGAACAAACTTGAATCTATACTACCTGAGGATGCTTCCATATAATTATGATTATTTATGGCTTTGCTATTCTTGAGAAGAAGATTTTTTTAGGAATTTTTCTATATTTCTATGTAAAACTTTGGGTCGGCCATTTTGGCCCCGCCCTACCACCGGGGGTCATGCTTTGAAACAAACTTGAATCTACACTACCTGAGGATGCTTCCTTATAAATATGATCAATTATGGCTTTGTTATTCTTCAGAAGAAGATTTTTAAAGAATTTTCCTATATATTTCTATGAAAAATTTTGGTCGGCCATTGTGGCCCCGCCCTACCCCCGGGGGTCATGATTTGAACAAACTTGAATATACTATACCTGAGGATGCTTCCATATAATTATGATTAATTATGGCTTTGCTATTCATGAGAAGATTTTTAAAGAATTTTCCTATATATTTCTATGTAAAACTTTGGTCGGCCATTTTGGCTCCGCCCTATCCCCAGGGGTCATGATTTGAATAAAATTGAATCTACACTACCCGAGGATGCTTCCATATAAATATAATCAATTATGGCTTTGTTATTCTTCAGAAGAAGATTTTTAAAGAATTGTCCTATATATTTCTATGTAAAAATTTGGTCGGCCATTTTGGCCCCGCCCTACCCCCGGGGGTCATGATTTGAACAAACTTGAATTTACACTACCTGAGGATGCTTCTTTATAAATATGATCAATTATGGCTTTGTTATTTTTGAGAAGATATTTAAAAAAAAATTCCTATGTATTTCTATGTAGAACTTTGGTCGGCCATTTTGGCCCAACCCTACCCCCGTGGGTCATGATTTGAATAAAATTGAATCTACACTACCCGAGGATGCTTCCATATAAATATAATCAATTATGGCTTTGTTATTCTTCAGAAGATTTTTAAAGAATTGTCCTATATATTTCTATGTAAAAATTTGGTCGGCCATTTTGGCCCCGCCCTACCCCCGGGGGTCATGATTTGAACAAACTTGAATTTACACTACCTGAGGATGCTTCTTTATAAATATGATCAATTATGGCTTTGTTATTTTTGAGAAGATATTTAAAAAAAAATTCCTATGTATTTCTATGTAGAACTTTGGTCGGCCATTTTGGCCCAACCCTACCCCCGTGGGTCATGATTTGAATAAAATTGAATCTACACTACCCGAGGATGCTTCCATATAAATATAATCAATTATGGCTTTGTTATTCTTCAGAAGATTTTTAAAGAATTGTCCTATATATTTCTATGTAAAAATTTGGTCGGCCATTTTGGCCCCGCCCTACCCCCGGGGGTCATGATTTGAACAAACTTGAATTTACACTACCTGAGGATGCTTCTTTATAAATATGATCAATTATGGCTTTGTTATTTTTGAGAAGATATTTAAAAAAAAATTCCTATGTATTTCTATGTAGAACTTTGGTCGGCCATTTTGGCCCAACCCTACCCCCGTGGGTCATGATTTGAATAAAATTGAATCTACACTACCCGAGGATGCTTCCATATAAATATAATCAATTATGGCTTTGTTATTCTTCAGAAGATTTTTAAAGAATTGTCCTATATATTTCTATGTAAAAATTTGGTCGGCCATTTTGGCCCCGCCCTACCCCCGGGGGTCATGATTTGAACAAACTTGAATTTACACTACCTGAGGATGCTTCTTTATAAATATGATCAATTATGGCTTTGTTATTTTTGAGAAGATATTTAAAAAAAAATTCCTATGTATTTCTATGTAGAACTTTGGTCGGCCATTTTGGCCCAACCCTACCCCCGTGGGTCATGATTTGAATAAAATTGAATCTACACTACCCGAGGATGCTTCCATATAAATATAATCAATTATGGCTTTGTTATTCTTCAGAAGATTTTTAAAGAATTGTCCTATATATTTCTATGTAAAAATTTGGTCGGCCATTTTGGCCCCGCCCTACCCCCGGGGGTCATGATTTGAACAAACTTGAATTTACACTACCTGAGGATGCTTCTTTATAAATATGATCAATTATGGCTTTGTTATTTTTGAGAAGATATTTAAAAAAAAATTCCTATGTATTTCTATGTAGAACTTTGGTCGGCCATTTTGGCCCAACCCTACCCCCGTGGGTCATGATTTGAATAAAATTGAATCTACACTACCCGAGGATGCTTCCATATAAATATAATCAATTATGGCTTTGTTATTCTTCAGAAGATTTTTAAAGAATTGTCCTATATATTTCTATGTAAAAATTTGGTCGGCCATTTTGGCCCCGCCCTACCCCCGGGGGTCATGATTTGAACAAACTTGAATTTACACTACCTGAGGATGCTTCTTTATAAATATGATCAATTATGGCTTTGTTATTTTTGAGAAGATATTTAAAAAAAAATTCCTATGTATTTCTATGTAGAACTTTGGTCGGCCATTTTGGCCCAACCCTACCCCCGTGGGTCATGATTTGAATAAAATTGAATCTACACTACCCGAGGATGCTTCCATATAAATATAATCAATTATGGCTTTGTTATTCTTCAGAAGATTTTTAAAGAATTGTCCTATATATTTCTATGTAAAAATTTGGTCGGCCATTTTGGCCCCGCCCTACCCCCGGGGGTCATGATTTGAACAAACTTGAATTTACACTACCTGAGGATGCTTCTTTATAAATATGATCAATTATGGCTTTGTTATTTTTGAGAAGATATTTAAAAAAAAATTCCTATGTATTTCTATGTAGAACTTTGGTCGGCCATTTTGGCCCAACCCTACCCCCGTGGGTCATGATTTGAATAAAATTGAATCTACACTACCCGAGGATGCTTCCATATAAATATAATCAATTATGGCTTTGTTATTCTTCAGAAGATTTTTAAAGAATTGTCCTATATATTTCTATGTAAAAATTTGGTCGGCCATTTTGGCCCCGCCCTACCCCCGGGGGTCATGATTTGAACAAACTTGAATTTACACTACCTGAGGATGCTTCTTTATAAATATGATCAATTATGGCTTTGTTATTTTTGAGAAGATATTTAAAAAAAAATTCCTATGTATTTCTATGTAGAACTTTGGTCGGCCATTTTGGCCCAACCCTACCCCCGTGGGTCATGATTTGAATAAAATTGAATCTACACTACCCGAGGATGCTTCCATATAAATATAATCAATTATGGCTTTGTTATTCTTCAGAAGATTTTTAAAGAATTGTCCTATATATTTCTATGTAAAAATTTGGTCGGCCATTTTGGCCCCGCCCTACCCCCGGGGGTCATGATTTGAACAAACTTGAATTTACACTACCTGAGGATGCTTCTTTATAAATATGATCAATTATGGCTTTGTTATTTTTGAGAAGATATTTAAAAAAAAATTCCTATGTATTTCTATGTAGAACTTTGGTCGGCCATTTTGGCCCAACCCTACCCCCGTGGGTCATGATTTGAATAAAATTGAATCTACACTACCCGAGGATGCTTCCATATAGGACTCCCCCATACTTTTTAGCGACTCCCCCGCGTTACCCGTTGTATACGGTGTACAACAACTGTACAACTAAACTACCTAGACTAGGCTGTGACATATTAAAACAGCGCCCATAACCATGTCTCTTTAAAGAAGACTTTTGATCTTGTTTCAACAACTAATTTGTCAGTACTTTAAACCTTATAAGTACTTCTTTTCATGTAGAAGTTTCTGAATAATCCATCATATGAATACAAAAATGTCTATTTATATCGGAACCTAATCGGTACCCATGAAAATTCCAACATATTGTTGGAAGAATTGATCTTCAAAACTTAAAAGGAAATATTGTAAATCAGAAAATTAAGCACCTTTTTAATATTAACTTTGGAATAATTATGAGGACAACCAAAATGTTTTTTAAACAAAATTATATTGTAAATGACCAACGAAAATGTAAGTACGTTAAAGAAAGAACTTTTTGCTGAAAAAGCAGTTTTAAAAATATCCTTTTAGTTGTATCTTTGAGAAAAGCTTTAAATAGTGTTGGAGAGTCATAATTTTTAATGTAATTGGTTTTGGTGAAGTCCTCACTTTTAATTTCAAAAAGTTCGTTTGAGTTATTATGTATCCTTTTCTGATAAACACCTCTTCTCAAATATATGTTAATACTTAAGCCAGAGGTAAAGAAAGAGATTCTTTAATAATTTACTAGATGAAAATAAGTATTAGTAAAGAAAAATAATGAATTTTGAAATATGCATTAATAACAACAAATCTAAAAGTTATTCAAAATTCAAGCGAAATAATATCAGTCAACAATTCTATTCTAAATAAAGTCATTCTTACGATTTCTTGAAACAATTTCCACATTCACTTATCATACAAAATGCAAACAGCTCACTCAAAACGGCATGCATATCATACGTTGTAAAGCTTTCTGACACTTAAAGTCCACAAGCATCTGAAGAAATGATGGTTTAACCCCCCTCCCTAGCTTATCGGACATGAAAATTCTCATCTTCTAGTCTTATTCTTATATTTCAAAATTTGATATGATTTCCCACGTGTATTAAGTTTAGCACTGTTTATATTATAGTAGAAAGTAAATGGCCAATCTCTAAAACTAATAAATCTCTAAAATATATTAGATTTCAAAAATATGCTGATAGACAAGGAATTCATGCATATATATTCTCTTGAGCTGCGGGGAGTGGGGAATGTATTTAATTATCAATGCGTCAGATGCCTGTTGTAAAATTCAGTATGTTTTGGCACTATGATACTGGTATTTATATTATGGCACTGATATCACGTGATGTGATACGTCTTCACACCGGGTTATCGATTGGTTGATTCTGTTGATCATCTTCCGCATTTTCCGGCTTTTCTTCGGCTTCTTCTATTTTGGATTGTTGTCTTAAAGCAACTAGAGAAAAATACAATACAGCTTTTAAGAATTAATTTAATTTTTAACACTCTAATAGTAGTAGGTTCTGGAGCTATGATAGATTATAGATGAAGTCACGTAGAGGGGCGTGCTATGGTTAATCA
The DNA here is from genome assembly GCA_003671525.1 of Saccostrea glomerata. Taxonomy (NCBI): domain Eukaryota; kingdom Metazoa; phylum Mollusca; class Bivalvia; order Ostreida; family Ostreidae; genus Saccostrea; species Saccostrea glomerata. The sequence goes on from PRKT01000070.1 coordinate 616,915, forward strand.
TATCTACTGTTAGTTTGAGAGTAAGATGCTATTTTTTCAACCTTTCAGTTAAATAGAGAGAAGGGGAGAGGCTTTCATACTATGGTACATCATGCAGTTAATTGGAGAATCAGATACTAGTATATGGTACATTATAAATGTATATTTACTGTTAAAAGGAGAGGGAGGTGTAATGCAAAAATACATTATTAAGTTGAGAAATGTTTCCGGTCTGGTACATTATACTTTCATGTACTTAGTATGTGACTGGATTGATGTTCACGAATTGTGGTTATTGCTCTATATAATCTGAAGGAATACTATTATACGCGAGAATTTAATTTTCGCGAGCACACTGTCTCGCGTAATTACGCAAAAATAAAGTTATCGCGAATAAAAAGTGATTTACAGTATGTGGCTGGATTGATGTTATGGTAGATTGTGGTACATTATACTTACATGTAGGTGGTGGGAGTGGTACTATGTTACATTATAGTACATTATACTTACTTGTAAGGGGTGGGAGTGGTGTAATGGTAAAGTGTGGTACATTATACTTACATGTAGGTGGTGGGAGTGGTGCTATGGTAGATTATGGTACATTATACTTACATGTAGGTGGTGGGAGTGGTGTAATGGTAAAGTGTGGTACATTATACATACATGTAGGTGGTTTGAGTGGTGCTATGGTAGATTATGGTACATTATACTTACATGTAGGTGGTGGGAGTGGTGCTATGGTAGATTGTAGTACATTATACTTACATGTAGGTGGTGGGAGTGGTGCTATGGTAGATTATGGAACATTATACTTACATGTAGGTGGTGGGAGTGGTGCTATGGTAGTTTGTGGTACATTATACGTATATGTAGGTGGTGAGAGTTGTGCTATGGTAGATTATGGTACATTATACTTACATGTAGGTGGTGTGAGTGGTGCTATGGTAGATTGTGGTACATCATATTTACATGTAGGTGGTGGTAATGGTGCTATGGTAGATTGTGGTACATTATACTTACATGTAGGTGGTGGGAGTGGTGCTATGGTAGATTATGGTACATTATACTTACATGTAGGTGGTGGGAGTGGTGCTATGGTAGATTGTGGTACATTATACTTACATGTAGGTGGTGGGAGTGGTGCTATGGTAGATTGTGGTACATTATACTTACATGTAGGTGGTGGGAGTGGTGCTATGGTAGATTGTGGTACATTATACTTACATGTAGGTGGTGGGAGTGGTGCTATGGTAGATTGTGGTACATTATACTTACATGTAGGTGGTGGGAGTGGTGCTATGGTAGATTGTGGTACATTATACTTACATGTAGGTGGTGGGAGTGGTGCTATGGTAGATTGTGGTACATTATACTTACATGTAGGTGGTGGGAGTGGTGCTATGGTAGATTGTGGTACATTATACTTACATGTAGGTGGTGGGAGTGGTGCTATGGTAGATTGTGGTACATTATACTTACATGTAGGTGGTGGGAGTGGTGCTATGGTAGATTGTGGTACATTATACTTACATGTAGGTGGTGGGAGTGGTGCTATGGTAGATTGTGGTACATTATACTTACATGTAGGTGGTGGGAGTGGTGCTATGGTAGATTGTGGTACATTATACTTACATGTAGGTGGTGGGAGTGGTGCTATGGTAGACCGGCGTCTTCTGGTACTCTGGTCTACTGTAGACTTCATATCTACACCAGTTGGTGCTATAAAGGCAAACGAATATACTGTACAAACAAATATGAACTGGTGTTATTATTCTGAAGAGATCGTTTGGCTATGAAAAAAATCTATTGATATAATACTTATTTAATATTAGAATTTTTTATTTCTTGAAATTTGTTTGCCAATGTAAATTGGTTACCTGACCAAAACACAACATCATTAAAATGATGTTTTTAAATTTCTAAATTTGGAGAAACTTTCTCCCCATTGAGTGGTTTATCTTTTTCCCACAGTGTCTGTACATCCTAACCTTTTCCAACAGCGTCTGTGCGTCCTTACCTTTTTCCCACTGCGTCTGTGCATCCTTACCTTTTTCCCACTGCGTCTGTGCATCCTTTGTAAACTTGACCTCCTCCTTTGGGCTGTACCTTCGCTGTATACAGCAAATAAACACTCCTCCGGCGATAATCAATAGGACAATTCCCCCAAACGTCGTCCCCACACCAATAGCTACCCTGGGGAAAGTTAAAATATCAAATTAATGACCAATAGCTACCTTGGAGATAGTTAAAATATCAAATTAATGACCAATAGCTACCCTGGGGAAAGTTAAAATATCAAATCAATGACCAAATGCTACCCTGGGGAAAGTTAAAATATCAAATTAATGACCAAAAGCTACCCTGGGGAAAGTTAAATATTAAATCAATGACCAATAGCTACCCTGGGCAAAGTTAAAATATCAAATTAATGACCAATAGCTACCCTGGGGATAGTTAAAATATCAAATCAATGACCAATAGCTACCCTGGGGAAAGTAAAATACTAGTATCAAATCATTGACCAAAAGCTACCCTGGGTAAAGTTAAAAGATTAAATCAAAATTCATCATTACAAAACACTTGAAGCACACATAAAATCAGATTAAAAACACTTCAATCCTTAGTGAAATATATAATGAATAATACTTAATTTAAATTCTAGAAACTGGAACCTACTGCCTGTTTGTACCTAGGTACTTAAACTATATGTTCTTAGGTGGTTTGACAATTCTGTATCTGTTCTCAAGTGAAGTGATAGTAAGCATTTTAAAGGTTTTTATGAGTGTTTTGTCTTCTTAATATTTCTCATTCAGTACATTGCCATTTTGTTACGAGTTCTTCTATTCTTATGTCGATACGATATATCCTGGTAAACTTTTAATAAAATATATCACAGAGTCTGACACATCTGCTTCATATGTGGATATTTTACTTGAAAAAGACGTTAATGGTAATCTAACATCCAAGCTATATGATAAATGTAATAACTAACTTTTCTATCGTCAATTTCCCTTACTTGTGAAGCAAATATACCTTCATCACCTGCATACGGAGTTTATTTATCTCAGTTGACTCGAAAGCATACTCTTGCTTTACGTATGAACAATATCTAAAACGAGGTAAATTATGACTAACAAGTTTGTCGACGGGTTTTTGTTATTTCCCGATCATGACAAGAAGCACACGGCGGTTGCGACCGGTAGGCAAGGGCAGCTCACTCCTCTATGGCACCTGATTCCACACTATTATGTTTTGGAGGATCGTATTTGCTCTGTTCCTATTTTGTATTGTTTTATGGACTTTTAATCTTGAATACTGTTCGTTATCTCCATATGTTTCAATTTTATTTTTCATCCAACACTGTTTGTCTCCGCACAAAGTTGTTTTGACTATCAGATCTCTCGACAATTGTTCTCTCTGTACGATTTTTCTAGTTCACCCTCTGTTATTCTCTCTATGGTTAATTTGTTTCTTAAGTTGCTTTAGCTATCTTAACGTTTATAGTTTTTTGTCTTTAAGGTATTTTTCCTGGTACTTACTCATTTGGGCAGCAGGAATTTCCACAGCAGCCATACTCACAATAGAATAGGTTAGAACTTGCCGAGCAATATTCAGCAACTGGTAACAAAAGGGGGAAACATTAGATAAATGCAGAAAAGTGCATATGGGAAAAGATACCTATCTATAAAATTTCTCAGTATAAAAATGTTCAAATCAATCTTGAATTTCTTTCTTAATTTAAAAACAAAGTGAATTGATCTATTCGTTGTTTTAGCTTGTACGTGTACATACATGTTGTGATAGGTAAGGAATGCCCACTTAATAAAATCACCTGTAGATTGGAATCTCAGAAGTTACTTACAGGTGTAAATACTGACTTACCTGTATCTGAAATGATTGAGAGGAAATATATTAAGAAAACCAGAAACATTTTCCAATTGTTGCCATGTACGCTATCGAACAAATTTAACTTCCTGTTTTTTAAATTTAGAGGATCATGGTTGGCTGTACCTATTGATTTTTTACCCATTTAAATAACATTGAAAACCTTATTCACAATAAAATGTTCAATGTTTGTAAACATTGAACTGGGATTTAAAGGAAAACAACTTCATACTGACTTTGACGACCATTAACTCATATAAAGAATACAATAAAAAGATAAGATAACTTTTGCATTGGAGTAGATATAAAAATTCATTGAGTTTCTTCAAACTTTCCTTGAAAAGCACCTGAACAAATAAAGTAATTTTTTTAATTTGACAATTAAGACACGTATTTGTGAAGTAAAAAATGGAGGAAGCAAATATAATCATTTCATTTTAATTATATTTCTAATAAGTTTTGACATAAACTAAAAGACAGCTGTCTTTATTTTACTATCAATCCCCATATACAAGTATTAACTAACGTTCAACAGCGTTTCTTTCGTTTCAAGTTCGCTGTTTGTTGTCTTCACCTTTTAGGTCAAAGAATGAAAGCCATAATCTATAGCATATTAACAGCAAAAGGATAAAATACTGTCATAAGTATGAAAGAAAGGCATAACATTTTTGCAAGCAAGTCGCATCAAATCATCAGTTTATCATATAGCTTAGCATTAACGTCTTTTCATCAAGTAAAATATCCAAGTATGAAACAGATGTGTCAGACTCTGTGGTATCTTTCTTCTCAAGCTCGTCAGGATATATCGCATTGACATAAGAATGGAAAGACAATTGTAATTTGACAATACGTCGTCGATATATCTAAATGTCGAGTTAAAGGCCACAACAAGTGTTTTCTTCTTTTCACGTGTAAAATTTTGAACAAATTCTGCTTCATAAGAATACAAAAATAATTCTGCTGATTACGGGACGCAATATATTGGTATCAACTGGCATTCCAGCAGATTGTTGGAAGACCTGGCCCGGGGGCCATAAAATTTAGACGAGAGCTCAATTTTGATCTCAATCTCAATTTTCCACTATATATTCCTTTGGTAAAATTGAGACTGAGATCAAAAGTGAGCTCGTGTAAGTTTTTTATGGCCCCCAGACCTGATCTTCAAAAACAACATAGATATTGTAAATCAGAAACTCAAGAATATTTTTTATGTCCACTTCAGAGTACTTGTGTGCACAATCATGTAAATGAATCAATGACAAGATAAGTACATTTAGGAGTTCCATTTTTATTGAAAAGGCAACTGTAAATGATTTTTAAAAGCCTGGACTTTAATTTATTGTGGGGAATGGTTGTGTATAAAGATGAAAAGTCGTACGTATATGAGCTGTTGATTTTTGTGATTTCAAATTGTCCAAAAGTTCCTTGGAATCTTTAAGAATCCATATCTGATTTACACCACTTCTTGAATATATTGTTGCGCAGTACTCTTGAAGTTTGTCCTTCACTACTGTAAATACATTTTAGTGAGGAGTAAAGAAAGAGGCTTGGTTGAGCATTAACTGCAACCCGCTCTGTATCTTTGTTTGTAAGGATTTTTGTGAAGTTTCGGAATACAATATAGATAGGGCAGTTCAAATTGTTTCATCAACTTTTTTCTCGATAGTTTAGTTGTTTTGAAAATTGTTTACACGTAGAGTATGTTTAAATGAGAGACATTGACTCAATTTGCAGGATATAAGGTTGTACACTGTCTAAATACATAAATAAGAAAAGGTGACAATACAATGAAGTTGATATCATCAAGTTTATCATAAAGTTTGTTGTTAGTGTAGGTTACCAGTAACGTCTTTTTCTAGTAAAAGTCTGAATATTAAACAGATGTTTCATATTTAGTTCGCTGAAAGATATTTAACAAGGAAAAAAAAGTCAGTCTCAAGAACTCTGGAAGTTCAAAATGGTGGGAGAGGGGAAGGTTGTAGAAACAACAGACAAGAAAAGACCATTTTCTTGACAGATAAGTTTTTTTGAATATTAATATCAACAGTATTATTTATCCAAAAATATGCCTTCCCTTATCTTTTAAGATTCAACATTCGCCTCCTTATCAAACTATAAAGAAAGACTTCCACATTGTATTCCGTTCTTATTTTTAACCTATGGGAAGAAGTCAACGTAATTGCACCAGTCCTTTTGCCATATCACTTCAAAATTTGCCATGACCTCTGCTTAAGATAACCGTTGGTGCAATTATACTCACTCCGCTTTAGGTAATCCTCATATAGCATGGTCGATCTGTCTGATAAGACGCTACTACGTCACAATAATAACAGGAGCCACATCTGACGGAATGACTGTTCCACTGACGACGCCGCTGTACCTCCTCCCGGTGATGCTATCAGGTGAGACAAGAAGGTGTCTGTTGACGTTCATCGCCTTTTACCTAAAGTCCTTCTTTTAGTCCATACGAAATGACCAACATTATGATATAAAGGCACTTATATATCACAGAGAAAATGACAGTGAAGACCTTTCAATTACGAAACGACACAGGGCTTAGAGTATGGGTTCTTTACATCTAAACGATCTACAAATAAAGAGGAGAGTGAGAGTTCGATTCCTCATCTGTCACTTGACTGCTCACATTATGCTTATTGTACAAAATCTATTGCAACTTCATCATGTATATTTAAGAAATGAAATTATTTTTTTCTTGGAATTCAAGAGGTACATGAGCTACGACGCGTCATGTCGGGATATTTCATGAAGAGCGTAACGCTTTATGTTAAACATGTTGGTGTGAGGTGCGTTTAGAGGTTGTAGTTCATGTACCTTATGAGTTATTGAAAATAAATTCTTATCTTATATGCAGAATATTTACTGATGATTTGGCATATGTTTTTGTCATTCAAAGATAAGTTTTAGAAATAAAAAGTTTTTTCTCATTCACGCTAGTTTATGAGAACCGAAGTTTATCTAATACGCAGAGAATCTGAAGAAAAATATTGTGAAATCGAAATATTAAATAATAACTGCTAATCCATGATCCTCTAAAAAGTACCTACATTGCCAAGCAGACCAAATATGACACAAAGTTGTCCCAGAGTAGTCCCTGGAACTGCTTTCTCGGACTTGTCAGGCTGGCACTGTAGCTATTAATTAAGATGACCCTTTCATGTTTAAGATTTCAATTTTTATCTCAGTAAAATAAAAAAAGGAAAGCTTTTCCATTATTGATGAAATTTAATGAACACATCAGTATGCTTTATAAACGCTTCCAATGATAGCGATAAAATTACTAGTATGTTTCGGATGGAGTTTCTATGTCTATGTTGGATAACACCTTAACTTTGACAAAGAAACACCACGTCTTACCGTTTCTCCCTTTCTACACTTCTTTGACAGTGGTTCTGGGGGAGTACACAGACCCCCATTGTCAGGGCAAACAGGTCATCGTCCATCTGTTTGAGTGGAAGTGGTCAGACATCGCTAATGAGTGCGAGAGATTCCTGGGAAAAAAAGGATTCTGTGGAGTTCAGGTAAGAAACAGCACGGTGCCTTTCAGGTAAGAGAGTTTAATGTGGTTTCCCGGTGAGAAAGTGTAATGCGGCGTTCAGGTTAAAGAGTGTAATCAGATCAGGTAAAAAGAAGCTAAAGAGTCAATTTAAGAGAGGATTTTATGATCTCCACTTGAGAGTTTGTACCAAGGGGTCTAGGTGAGAAAATGCAATGTGATGACAGGTACGAAAGGAATCCATTACTTCACGAAAAGAGTGGATTGTAGGGCCTTCAGCTATAGGGGTGTCCTGTGTAGTCCAGATATGGATGTGTATTGTTGAGCCCATGTTAGGATTAGAATCCTATTAAGCTAGGTATTGCATTAAGGAGAACAACTTCTAAAACTCAAAAGCAGATAGTAACAAGATGCTAGAACACGCACATGAACAGTGTGAAGGAATTGAACATGCTTTCTTTTAACATATTTGTCAGAGCTAAATACTACGTATCTGGTTTCTATGTACATGTATGTAAAAGTTTATAAAATGCAAAATATCAGATGAGAGAGGGACTTCCTTTTTGAAGAACTTTGGTATTATCAAAAAGATTACAATAAGAAGATATTTAGTTTCCTGTTACACATAAAGGTATACCATTTCTGCGAACAGGTTTCACCTCCAAATGAACACGTTGTGGTCACACACCCAATGCGTCCGTGGTGGGAGAGGTATCAACCGGTCAGTTATAAACTTCACAGTCGGGGAGGAACCGAGGCCGAATTCAAAGACATGGTCACCAGGTGTAAAAACGTAGGAGTCAGGTTAGAAGGAAACATCTAAATGGATCAACTTCAAACTCATCTAATTAAAGTGAATAGAATCATCAGAAACAATATTTAATTTCTGTTCAATTTTCCTCGATTAGAAACAATCAACTTTAACATAAAGATAGAAATGTTCGAATCAGGGAAATTTTGCAAAGAGTGAAGTTTTGCAAACGTCCAAAAAATGACCCCGAATCTTTCTTGCATTGAAATTACAAAGTTTGATCCCAAATAAAAAAATCCAGATTTCATTACATGTTTTAAAGGTCCCAACTGCTCTTCGGATTTACATTGTTTGAATGAGATTTGACTTTTAAGCTTGGTTCCTGTTTGTAGCCTCCACATACATGTACATGTATATCATATATTGTTAAGACCTACCTTTACAGGATTTACGTGGATTCCGTGATGAATCATATGGCAGGACTGGGAAGGGCAGGTCAAGGTTCGGGAGGCACCTCCTTCAACTCTGACAATTACGATTTCCCGGGGGTGCCGTTTAGAAGGGAAAACTTCAATTCTAGGGATAAGTGTCCTTCTCACGATGGTAATATTAATAATTACGGAGACCCTAACAACGTCAGGAACTGTTTCCTTGTGGGACTCACGGACTTGGATCAAAGTCAGGAATATGTCAGGAACAAAATGGCCGAGTATTACAACCATTGTATAGACTTAGGAGTGGCTGGATTTAGGATAGACGCTGCAAAGCACATGTGGCCTGGGGATATTAAAGCCATTCAAGACAGAACAAAGGATCTTCCAGAGGGAGGGAGACCGTTTTTCTATCACGAAGTCATTGATCAAAATGATGGTGCAATAAAGGTCGGGGAATACACTGCCCTGGGGTATGTGACGGAATTCAGATATTGTCAGAAGATTGCGGAAGGGATACGTAATTTTGGAATGCTTCACGGAGTTTACGATCCCGGCTGGGGAATGACTGATAGTTCTCACGCCTTTGTTTTTGTCGATAACCATGACAACCAAAGAGGACACGGAGGAGGCGGAAATCTCATCACTCATAAGTCACCACGTGACTACAAAATGGCGACGGCTTTCACCCTAGCTTACAACTATGGGTTTACACGAGTCATGAGCAGTTATTATTTCCACGGCTCGGATGAGGGACCTCCCCATAACTCTGACTACTCTGCAAAAGACGTTACCATTAACGCTGACGGATCCTGTGGTAATGGGTGGGTATGTGAACACAGGTGGAACCCGATAGCCAACATGGCGGCCTTCAGGAACGCAGTAGCAGGAACCGGTGTAAATCACTGGAGGAATGAGAATGAAGAAGTGTCGTTTGCTCGCGGACAGAAAGGCTTCTTTGCTATGGCCAAACAAGGTCACATGGACAGGACCTTACAGACGGGGCTACCAGCCGGAGAATATTGTGAACTTGTTTCAGACTGCAAGAAGAAAATCACAGTGGATGGCAGTGGTAACGCCCACATCGTGATTGACAACAGTGCAGAACCAATCATAGCCTTTATTGTTGGTAAGCTATTCGTGCTGAATATATTTTGCGTATTTTTAACTTGATCTAAATCTTACAAATATCATGTAATTAATTCTTGAAAGTTAAAATGAATATACATGTATGAACTATGACGGTACTAAAGTTTTCGAATTAGGCCTAATAAATATTTGAAAAAGATAATAAACTACTTAAAGTCAAATTATGTAATGTATATATCAGTGGTGTTAATCTGAAATAGGTGGTCCGAGTGGTCCGACACAAAGCTTAGGGGGTGGATCTAGCAGCTCAGGTGGTCAACATGCGTCATCAGCACCTGCTACATCTGCGCCCTCCGTTGGTCCGGCCCCACAAGGATGGGCGCGTACTGTTATCATGATTCAGAAAGAAACAAATCCAGGACAGGATCTGTTTATTCGAGGAGGGATCGACCACAATCACAGACAAGGTATATACAACCTGACTGGGACGTCATCCAGCTTTCAATAATGAAGTAGCTTGTTACTAATAATCTAGATCTATACCTTTCTAATTTATATCACGTAAAGCATTGTTTTGTCAAATTATTAAGAAGAATATATTTATATGAAATATTAAAAGCCGTTTATAAAAATGTGAGTTTCCTTCACAAGGATGTACAAGTGATGCTTCAACCAGCGCATGCGCAATAGCGATAAGGGCTAACAATTTGGGAAGTGCTGCGCATTATGCTCCATACAATACTTGGAGTACGGGCGATCGCCATCTTGACTGGTATGGAATGGAGGCTGGACAACACAGTTACCATGGTAAAACGCCTTCCGGAACTCCAGCATCCTGGACTACAAACGTGAAAGGGCAGTCTGGGTACAACCCACTCAACACGTAAGTCTGTAGTTAAGTGTACAATGGAAATGTTGGACAACCAAGCCTGTTTCAGGTTGGTTAAATATGTATTTAATAAACTACTAGAGTAAACTAGAAGTACTGTGAGCACTGAGCTCACTAAATGATACCCTGCCACCTATATGAATTTTTAATGACACTCTCCATGTTTTGCTCTAGGAGATCCGAAATAAGTGTCAGATCAAAACGTAAAAGAGGAGGTCACAATGGCATTATTTTATAAACAGGTCGAGACCACTACCTTGTATGGAAGGAAATTTACAACACGTGACGATGTCTTCGTCACACCCGTCCTCCAGTCAAGTGAATGAGTCCTAAAGCATGACACTCTACTACGTGTTTACCATTCAATGGCGACACGTGGTTTTTGTCAGTTTACTGCACCTTATTTAACTCGTCACCGGAAAACCGTAGAGCTTCTTTATCGCTTTATAAGTCCGAAATCGAATGATTATATTCCAAAGACATTGCTCCATGCTCACATTTTATACAGTGAGGTCGCCGATAACGAATCACTTAGTAAATTTGCTTTGATAGTTCGTACCTGAGTTCGAGTTAAATTCATAATACAACATTTTTTGGTGGTGCCATGTTTGACTTAAAACATCATAATTTTTTTTCCCAACAACCACTGATTAAATAAAAATTATCGCTTTACTTGTATGAATGATGTTTTCTCCTTTAGCGGATCATTTTCTCCATTACCGAATCACGATTATTTTTGTTCGGGACCGTGTAAATTTAAAAATTATATGTTTTACGGTGTGACCGTTGGGGCGAGCGCAGTTTATTTACTATCATAAACCTACACCTGTACTGTCTATCATTCAAGAAAAAGAAAGCAAAAAGAATAAAACAAAACAATAAAAAGAAATCATTTCCCAAGCATCGGGATCGAGATTCCAAACTTCTCGGAAGTTTCCGTCAGATAAAAAGTTCTGTTGACTTAGGACGCAAACGTTAGTTTTATGGAAAAGATATTGCATTAAATCGTTCTTTTCAAGTAAGTTGTAGCTATGTTTAAGCCACCATGTTGCTATGCACCGCAGCATGTTTTCCGAGTTTCACGGAAGCAACCGACATAACTTCGTCAAAATTCGTAAGTTTCCGTTGACGTCATTTGTATCATTTTCGAAGGGCAAGGTGAGGCCGGTGTTGTGGCATGGGGGTATTGTAATAAATTGTCAAATTGATAAGTCAGGTAACATGTGCAAAAATGCCTTTCCTAAACATCAAATGAAAACAATTAACTTTCAACTACAAATGTCAAACAAGACCGAAAAGTAATAAACAATTATATAAAAATATATTCATAATTAATAATTTGTCATTTATAAACCCTTATAACCCATAATCATAACATCCGCCCACAGAAAATAAAATTGTGAAACAATTTTACATGGGGTTAATAAATGCAAATTAATATTTAAAAAAAAATGAATAAAAATGAGGATTTAATAGACAGAAAAAAAATAAACAAGTGTCACATACAATTTACAACATGAGTAAAAACTCAAAACAATGTTATCGTACTTGCGCTTTTCATTAAGCTGTACATTAGAAACATATCAAATTGTAATTGTAAAAATAGGTATAACCCGTAATGACACAAATAATTGAAAAAAACCCAATACATTTATCCATCTAGCATGTAAGTACCATGGTTTACAAAACAATTCCAATACATGGAGACATTGATATACAGCAGCTAAAATAATTACTTAGATAAAGGATGACTTCGAAACAGCCATAATCAAACAGTAATTAATAGCAGAGCTTGTAAACATTACTCCCTCACATAGTCGGTCACTCGACTTAATTAAATTATCTCCTCAGCACCACGAGACGAGCTCCTGCAGTTAAATAACTAGAGCAAAAATACCTTCTCGGACAAAATGCTGTGCTCAATTTTTTGATGTGAAACATAATTCACTACAAATAGTAATGATCTCAATCATAAAATAAAATGAAAAATCTATACAAGGCGCCACAATGAAAAACAAAATACAAAACATAAAGTTATAAACATATATTTACAGAAAGGGATCATGCCTCATATCAAGCATGTCATCGCTTTATGCAATACTCATAACACTGTTACCGTACTCGCGCTTACTTTCAAGCTGTACATTATAACAAAGTTGCAAAATAAACGACATATGACATCATGATAAAAAAAAAACTCATCAACTCCAGGCATCATTACGCCTCAGAAGTATACAAACTCTCTCTCACAACAGCTACTTCACATTGGTAGCTCAGATTGTGACCAATACCCATTAGTAATTAGCACTACGAGAAAAGTGTAAGCTCTTGCAGTTAAATAATTTGAGCAAAATAGACACACTCGTACCAATGCATAATTATAATGATATTAAAAACAAAACACACCAATAGCACATCGATATCGCAAATCGTAATAAACAAAAACAAAAAACTACTTTCATGCAACTGTAAGAAATATACAAGGTCTGTGTGAAAAGTACTACAATAACTACTTTGTCGCATGCATTAACATATGTACATCTCAGAATCATTGCTTGTAAACAAAAGAAACTTTAACAGTCAATAAATTTGGATGGGACAGCTTCACTGACTTTGGCATGGCGTGAATTTACGAAAGAAACCTATGCAGGTACGACCAGCTCTTGACTCCCTGTGGCTCGACCTTCAGTATCAGAGGAAGTCCTGTTGGTAACGAACGATTTCCGAACATCGTGTTTCTTATAACTAGGTTTAGAAAATGGTTGGATGGATAGTCATTTTGAAGAACGGGGAACGTTTCGGTGTCAGGTCCATTGGTACAATTTGCACGATCCTGCTGTAAATCCTCACCAAGGGAACGAAGCGAAAAGTGCGAGGATCGATAGGGGGCATGCATATCGAGCACGACTGAGCACAGAAATTCAGCAAATGGTTGGATAGTCATTTTTGAGAACATGGAAAGTTTCGAAGTCGGAGCCTGGTCCATTTGCATGGTCCTGTTGGAAATCCTCATCCACGGTACGAAACGAAAAGGACATGGATAGAGGGACATGCATACTGAACACGACTGCACAGGAATTCAGCAATTACGGATTGTAGCTCTTCTGTAACACCGCATTTTACATTTTTTCCATGAATCTCTGCAACACTATAAATTGGTTAAATCTCCGAGATTCAAATAATCCAATGAAGGTGGTGAGCGATGTTGAGTTGGTTTATGTCCAAAGTTTCCTGACATTTTCAGTAATATTTGAATAAGGTGAACACAATCCAAAATGTTCAAAGTTGTTATACAGGATACCGTAGTCCAAAAAAAAATTTAGATTCTCCACCATGTAATAAATTGTCAAATTGATAAGTCAGGTTTAAAGTTTAGAATTTATTGTAAGTCCAAAAATATGAATTTCACAAATACAATTTTAGAACAAATTTTGTAGATAGAACAAACTGAATTTTACAAAGGTAATTCCTAAATTGACTCACATACAAACTCACTCACATCTAATCTTTGACAACTCCGCCCACTTTCGTACTGACCAACCAATTAAATTAAGGATAGAAAATTGCAAGAACAGGGGAATTCGTATGACATTAATTTACAACACTGAAATTAGGTAGAGCTAAGCATAACAAATTCAAAGAACACGATCCTAAGATCTAACCATAAAGTTGATAACAAGTATGAGTAAATGACATTGATATATCGTGAGACAGGAAAGAGATGTCAAGAATTAGATATTGGTAACATGTGCAAATTGCATTCACTAAACATCAAATGAAAACAATTAACTTTCAACTACAGATGTCAAACAAGACCGAAAAGTAATAATCAATTATATAAAAATACATTCATAATTAATAATTTGTCATTTAGA
>PRKT01000070.1:636650-663741 GCA_003671525.1 Saccostrea glomerata
AGAGCCTGTAATGAGATATCTGATGAAGTCACAAAAGCTTTCAGTGCATTGGCTGTCACACCAACCATTTCAAGTGTGGATGACTACATGGATGTTTTGGAGCGTTTTGTTGTCTTACTCTACGATCGTACCAGCTGCCAGGAACATGTTAACGTGGCTCGCAAACATCTCTTTACGCAGAGTGGAAGATCAATAGAGGCCATTCCACCAACTCTAGAGGCACTTAGACAACACATCAAGAGAGCTGCATATCAAGCCGGTTTCTGTTGGGGGCAAATGATGATTTGTATACCAGAGCTTCCTTCGCCAACTGAATGGGGTTGGGTTAAGAATGAAAATGGCTGGGGGATATATTGGACAACCCTCCCAGAGGCAACAGAGGCGTGTCGACAATTGATTACATGCGGATGCAAAAAGGGCTGCAGAGGGCAGTGCAAGTGTGTGAAAGCTGCACTCCAGTGTACAGCTTTGTGTTACTGTGGAGGGGAATGCACAGGATAGATTACTCTAGGGAGTATGGATTACTGTTAAATTTGTACTCAATCATGGGTAGCCATATCACTTGGCTCCAAATTTGTTTTTTTGTTTCAAGCAGAGACATTTTCCAGAGTGTTAAAATGACATTTGGTGTTAAATGACATTTTGTGTGCAGCTTTTTCTGACTTTGGATAGTTAAAATTTAATTTTTGTGAATAATGAGAAAATCCAAAGTGTGCTGTATTGTAAAAATCATCATTGGTGTGCTTTTTCAAATTAAAAAAATATATCTATACTGCATCAATCTTGTGTTACGTACGAAACAAAAATGACCATTTTAAAAAATGGCCGCCATTTTGAAAAACGGCGGCCATTTTGGCTCTATCATAAATTCTGAATGTCCCTACATCCAAATATGTTCCTAGTAGATGGTTCTATAAGTGTCCCAAATTTCATGCTTGTATCACCAATAGCACAATCTTTTCACATATCTGCCGGGCTAATATAGGCAAAAAGGCTATAGTCTGCACATCATTTCTCAATGTGTAAAAATCAAATGTTTTACTAGGATATGTTGAAAAAGAAGGGGGGGGGGGGTATAATGAAACTCTAAAACTCTGTTTATAATTTATTTAGCTTGATTTGAATTGAAAAAGTATTGTTAGCAAAATGCATTTTACATTATACGAGCTTGATCTTGATCATGACAAGAAATGAAAATTGATAATTTAAAATAATTATTTTTAATAGGAAAACTGCAAACGGGGTATTGTTGGAAATCATATGATTTAGTAGGAAAGTTTAAATTGCAAAGGGATAAATAAATAAAATTTCTAAATTTTAATTTTGTTCGGTAATCATGACGATTTTAATTTCGCCATCGTCAATGTCTTCACATAAGCTTACATGCACATATACCACTGGGAGACATTCTCGTTTCCACATGCTCTGCACTTCTTAGTGATTTTGGCTGCTGATTTTAATTATGTGTAGTTTAACCAATTTTATTGTACGCTTTTTGGTAGACATCTTCTGTTGTTGTTTTTTTTTAATGTAACTGGTGTGCAAAAAAACCACATACGAAAAATTATATAATTTGGACAGGATTCCTGCCTCTCATAATTCTTGAAACAGTGATTCGTAATTGGAAACTTAAATACCTCCAACTTTAAAGTGAATACTATTAATCTCTGATTTAGAAATTGTATGACGCTTTCAGTGCTTTTAGACACATAATTTTATGAAACATCTACACCAAATTTGTTTACCTAGAATGTACGATTCACATTGGAGCGCAACCGAAAAGTGAAAGTAGTCTGCTGCATGCACGCTTCTAGTCTGCGTCATAAAAAAGCTTGTTCGTGTTTATTTCAAAATTAGGACATTGAACGAGTTGAATTTAATTATTTCATGATAAATGATAAAAGCAATAATAATTCAGTATGACAGGGTAGGTTAAGCTAAGTATTGGACATTGATAAGAAAAATACAGAATTTTCATCTG
Source organism: Saccostrea glomerata (assembly GCA_003671525.1). Taxonomy (NCBI): domain Eukaryota; kingdom Metazoa; phylum Mollusca; class Bivalvia; order Ostreida; family Ostreidae; genus Saccostrea; species Saccostrea glomerata. The sequence goes on from PRKT01000070.1 coordinate 638,632, forward strand.
AAAGTGATTCGTTAACGGAGGCGATTCGTTATTGGCAACCTCACTGTATTAGATTTGTTTTATATGATAAATCATGTTAATAGTTGCTTCGAATACCTTACAAATGCTTTGACGTTTGCAGGTACATAAAATATACTTTCTGATAATATTGAGGGGTGAAATAAGAATTGAAAACCTTCTTCTGCTATCTAAAACCAAGGACCTATTTACTACCTGATAAAACTATGTGTACCCGTATATCACTTGGAAAAAAATCTCAATGTTTTATTGACACGATAGTAGGGCTGGGCAATAATATCGATATTTCAATATATTGCAATACAATGACAAAAAATATCGTATCGCAATACGATTTTGTAATATTGATATATTGGCAATATGCTAAGATTAAGGAATTTTGTCATCAAATATAAAAATGGACTTATGAAAGTTTGTTATTGAGCCAAACAGTAACACAGAAGTTGTTTTGTGGGAACATTTCAGAGCATAACTTTAATGAAATCAACAAGATTTTTTTTCTGTGTTGGTTACTTATCATATTCTGTCCATTCTGCATGTAAATTAAAGTAAATATAGTAAGAAAATGCCATTTAAATTACATTGAAAATATTGCAATACATATCGCAATACAGTTATAAATATCGCAATATATCGCAATACGAAATCTCGGGCCAATACCCAGCCCTACACGATAGCACCTATGTCTCTTTGAACAATGGTTTAGGCCGATGTATTATAAGTTGATATAAGGCTTCATAAACAAATTTTGTAAATGTGAGCATAGAACACGCATTCTCAAATTATAGTCTCAATTCGCTTTATGAAAAACACGAAAAATAATGCGACTGGAAAAGAAAATAATTTTGTGTCATTTTATTCAATAATGAGTATAGATTAAAAATATTACAATTTGATTTACATAAGTTTTGCCGTATTCTGTTGACCCTCATAGAATTAAATGTACTGAAAAAGCTAATTTTAAGTTCGGATATTTACGTGACGCTGACGCACCATATTCTAAGACGAAAAAAATAACAAAATATAATAAAAATGAAAAAAACGCATCTTTTTTTATTTACTATGGACATTTCGTCAACAATGAAAGCAAATTTGAAAGACGTGTGCAAAGTCTTTATTTTGGTTGATGGTAAAATAAAATAGTGACAAAAATTTCAATTGAAGGAAACTACATTTTGGTAGTTATTATTATCTTTAAATCAAATTACTTGAAAATCAAGCATAACATTCTTCAAAATGCTGCAGTATTTGATTTTGTGGAAATCTGGCAAAAGAATTACGAATTATTGTAAAGCATAGACCGTGTACTTTTTCCATAATCAACTATTATTCAATGTATGTTAAATATCACGTAAATATCGACTATGTATGACAAATAAATAAGACAGAACTATTTTAATTAATCGAATTTAGGATTTATTTTCCTTTTGTTTTCTTGCACAAAAGATAATTCAAAACAAAAATATACAAAAACACAAAGGTAATTATGACTTTGTTAATAATTTTTATTGCTTGTAAGTTTTAAGGAAGCTCCAAACACTGCGCACCAAAGAATTCTAACACCGAGGTTGTTTTTTTTTTTTTTTTGCAATTAGAGTGATCTGCCCTTTTAAGTAAAATGGAAAAAAAAATTGAAAAAAGATAAAAGTATTTTAAAAAACAAATTGGTCTAGGAAAAAAGTAATTAAAAAAAGTTAATTGCATGTATCTTGAAATTCCCTAAGCAACGAAACAAAATAGATTTTTGCCACTGTATTACTTCATTAACATACCGGGTATTTCATACAATGTCCAAAAACATTTTTCAGGGAGAGGTTTTTTAAGTTGCAAGAACTTGTTACCAATCCCATTGTATAAATTATACAATAAAATATGTTCAAAACAAACATTTTTCACTAATGTTTACAACTTCCTTAAAACCAATATAACGTAAATTTTAAATTACGAGTAATTGATAGAATATTTCATGTATACATCTGTCTTTTACCTTCAATTTTTACAGTTTTATCGTTGAATGTTATTTGCGCTTAATAAAAAGCGATTCAATGTTGTCTCTTTCCTCAGTATTCAATTTCAATAGTCGTTTGCTTTTTCCTGACGCTGTGAAAGAGTTTACTTTGCAAAGGATATCATCCCAGTTACACCATATGATGTCTGGAAAGGCAGGCCACCTAAACATGCCCTTAGCTCTTTCAGTGAAAGTGATTTCTACATCATTAAGATCTAATTTCAACACCTTCCCAATATACCACTGATCGTCATAAATACAGGCAACCAAATCACCAACTGCTAACTGAAATTTTCTTTGCACCTCATTCTCTTTTTGAAATACATGTACTGGACTTTCGCTCAGATTTGCTACTGGTTCTTCATGATTCATAGTCAGCGTGTTTTGCTGTGAAAGAAGACTGTCTTCAATCAAATTTGCTAACGCCACACTGTCCCACGAAGAACAGAAAGATCCCAACAGACATTCAGCACAATAGCAAGATGTTTCCCTAATTTTTAGCGCCGATGTTGAGCCATCAAATCCTACAGCATGAAGCCTCATCGTTCCTTTGACTGGTTTTAATTTCTGCAAGTTTAACTGTAATAGTTTTTGTCGACATATACTTTTTTCGACATATATAAACAAAACTTCTGTAATCGTTGAGGAAATTGCCCAATCGAAGAATTCTTTTGGGTCTTGAATGGAAGCTGCTCCTCGATTTACGGCTTCGTCCGCCATCCGCTCAATAGTTCCCCCAAGTCCATCACAAGGTCCTTTCCCGTGGCCTGTTTCAAAATAGTTCCAGCGGGCCTTTAAGCTGTACTTTGCAAAATGCTCTGCAACAAAATGAAAAATTGTTTTGTTTCGGTATTGGCTCGATGGACTATCTGTCCAGTAGTGGACGGTTTGAACACTGGGACACAAAGCTTTAAACTGGGGTATAAGAGCATCCAAGAATGAGCATACGGTACTGGTAGAGTGTGAAAGTTCGTCTGAAATAACGGCAATACTTTTGTGTTTAAGTAAATTTGATTCATCCCGGAAATAAACAACAACTGGATGTATTGTAACTGGGGTCTGATTCCAGTAAGCGCCTTGAATTTCGGCATGCGTTTTGCAGGTATAATTTTCGGCAAAGTCCATTTGGACAAGAATTTCATTTTTTGGTAGATTTTCTTTTAAGTTCTTTATCTCCTTGTATTGAGCCTTTACTCTGTCCACATGTTTTGCAAATTTTTCTTGCTCCTCTACTGCCATCCTCAAAAACTCATCTTTTGGTAGAGTTTTCTCTATGATTTTCATTTTCTTCTTCTCGTCCACTTGAACCTGCCTCCATAATTTGTAAGTTACAGAATCTGGTAATTGTTTGCCAAAATCGGTGTTCAAGTCTTCATCAATAAGTTTTTCAGGGTTTTCACTGATAGATATACCATACTTTCTCAAACTTTGACAAAGCAATGATATGTTTTGGTGTTTGATGCAAAGGCAAGATGTACGAGATACAAATTTTGCCGTCAAAATATGCTTTGGCCTCAGCCTGCAGAATGTTGCCAACGAAATTCTTATTTCAGGCTTTTCTGCGCAAAACTTTTTATGCAGATTGGAAAGGTAATCTGTCAAAACCTTCGTCTGTTTCTTTTCTCCGTCCAGTCCTTTCACAGCATCGGATTTTCCTGGTTGTGTTCTGCTGTTATCTTCTCTGCTCATAAATTCTGCCACAGTAGCTGAAAATTTTTTAACAATTGGAAGGCGCCTATCACTTCTCACATTTTTGTTTCCTGATTTCTTTAAAGTGCGTCTACATATCCCAGTGCCATTGCTTGTAGCTCGAAGACATCGATACTTTTTCAAAATTTTACCAGATACGATCCTTGCTAATGCAAAACGGTCATACCGTGATGTTGTTGCATTTCTTGCTTCTGATATTTCACGCAATAATACATTTTTTTGTAGTAATTTTCGACGAACTTTGTTTCTCCTTTTTGGTGTCAAATCTAATCCAGTCATTTCTGCGTCTGTTATCTTCTTTGGTGTTCTGGAACCTGTGTTTTTAGAAACCTCTGCATTGACAATACATGTACCTACTTTCTTTTTTAATCTGTCATATTGTCTTGATTTAGCCTTATACTTTCTTAAAAACTTCACGTTCTCCTCCTTTAAACTTTTAATTGACTTGTACGCACGAGCCAAAGCTCGTGAATATTTTCTTTTCCCACCATTTCCTCTTCCGGATCCTTTATTCAAACTTGGTAACCTTACAATTAGAGGAGTACCAAGACTGTTGTAGGCGCTGCTATCCTCTGTTAGAACCCTCTTCTGCAATTTTAACTTTTTTCTGTGCGTTTGGTTTCTGATTCTTGCTACTGCATTTCTTTTTTTCCTTTCTCTTTCATTCAATTCATTTGCTGGTACGTAATACCTTAAAACCCGCCGTGATTCTTTTTTCAGGTAGTTGTCTCCCTCGTTTCTTTTCTTTCTCTCCCTATATTCTTTCTGAGTTTGTGATCTTGATTTGGTCATTTCAACCCTGTAAAATTGAAATTGATTTTGTTTTCAATTCATTTTTATTACATAGATTTAGAAATGTAAAACAATACAAGTCCAAACTTTGATCCCGTCATTGTACTAGTAATACATGTTAATTATTCATTTAAGGCGATCGCCTATGTTTTCATTTACCATTCTCTCTATGGAATTTTTATCATTTGCTGTGTCCTGTTTCATTTAATTAGATTTTAATTGTATTAAAATCTGTCTTTAAAAATTGACCCTGTTTTCATAAGCGTCGGAAGCAAATTGAAAGTTGTGGTTGGAGGGGGGGGGGGGGGTTGAAATAAGTAATGATATATTGCATATTCTTTTACTAAAAGTGAATAGTAAACACATTTTTAGATCTGTGATACCCTAACATATTTGAAAAGCAACCAAACGGAAGCGTTTAAAAATAGGGATGTCAACGAATATTCGAGTATTCGACTATCGTTCGAACATATCGACTATCGGCTAAAATTTCTTTAGTCGGTTATTATCGTTAAATATGTGTGTCATCAATAGTAATTTTGAATTCGAGGCAAATTAAAACCAATGCTTTGTGCCAGTTATACTAGATATTTATGTTACGAATGGTAACGTAAATATTTTGCCCTTATTTGTAAAGCAAAATTGATAAACTCGTTTCTCAAAATGGCAAGGAATAAAGATATAACTATTCAACCAATTAGTAATTTAACATTTCTTTTATATCTTAAATCGAACAAACGCACAGAAAATCTGTATATAATGCTCACCTTTGAACTTCTGCCGCTCAGTTTCCTCACCCGTAACCGTCTGCTTACTCCAGTAAAACGCAACTTTGCCACGTGGAAAAAACACGGGAAGAACGTGCAACTCCTATTTCATACACAGAGTTTCATTCACGAATCTGTTCAAACAACTTTAGAATGTTTTAAAAAGTAGTAACGTAAATATCGGTAACGTAAATATTTTTTGTAATCTCTATCGTATTTATTTAATTGTTGTTTATAGATTTTACTTTTAATTATAGGTATATTTACTGCTTACTTGTGGATAAATTTGAGGCATAGGAAATAGATTTGTTCTCTTGTAGAATTTTGTAAATAATTACTGACACGTAAATATCGGTGAAAATCTTAACCTTTGAACTAGTGATAATTTGGGAACAATATCTGAGAAATACAGATGAATATTGTATATTTTATGATTCCATATAGGAGCACAAATGGTCTCGATTATCAGAATTTATATCGGAAATATATTGCGCCATTTCAGCAATTTACAGGTTCATTTTCAGTGTACTGATGGGAATTCGTTTGCTCTCGGTGACATTAGAATTTGCTTAATATATCGGAATCTTTACAAAATTGGATCATTATTGTTTGTGAAGGAAGTGATATTTAGATAGTATGGCATATATGTGGGATGGTGTAATTGAGAAATTATTATGAAAATGTTTTGAGCTTCTTTTCAATTAAAAACAAAAACTACCTATTAGTGAGCGACAGTCACGTAAATATCAATTTTCGCCATAAAATGAAATTTTCTGTATAGATTATCGCTAGTTTGACGGAAAAAAATTTGTGCGTTGTTTAAAACCACCAACAATGTCTAATATGACAGACAGAAAACAAGCCTTCTTTCAATGATTATATTAGTTAAAACACAGTACATTTTTTAAAGCGAATTGAGACTATAATTTGAGAATGCGTGAGAAATGAAAGATTACACATCATTTTAAATATTTCTTTAACAAATCTCAAAAAGAATTGAAAATAAGTTTCCAAGGGACAATTCAAGTTGCCCTTTATTTTCAACAAAGCTGGTTACTTCTAGTAGCCCACAATGCATTGCGGCTCATTCAACAGTAGGTAAAGTAAACAGATAGCTAATTTACATGCAAATTTATGCTGACGTCAGAAAATCTAGTGGTCTCGACCTCATAAAGAATCTGTGAAATTTTGATTAAGGAAGGTTTTTAAAACACTAATAGAAACTGTTTTTTTACTCAGAGAAAAAAATTTAATATAAAGATATGCATATTTAGACTTTTTTTATTTTATTAGAATATAGGGTACGTGCCTTATTTGTGCAGGAAAAATATTAAATGACAATGAACTATTTGTGAGCAGAAATCACTGTTGTTTACCTACTTTCTGAAAATTAATGAAAATAATTAAATTTCTTACTCTTGGTCTTAAATAATGTTAAAAATATTTTAATCCATTTCAAATCATGTAAATAACTGTAAATAACAATTTCTTTAATCTTACATCTAAGGGCAGATCACTCTAACTCCATAAAACTACCTTATGAAAAGAGCTCTTTAGTGTGCAGTGTTTAGAGCGTCCTTAAATGTTATTCAGTGGTATAGGAAGAGTTGCGGATAAGAGATGGGTACCATTCATTAATATAGAAAGAATGGTAGTGTCTTTTTTTTGCTGTGGGAAATATGTTTCCAATCTAAACGTAAAAAATAGGAGGTGCACAATGGCCATATATGTAACAAAGAATCTGTGAAAGTCTCATTAAATTTCATTCGGTGGTATAAGATGAGTTGTGGATAAGAGATGGGTACCCCAAAGCGTAACAGACGGACGGACATCCCGATCACTATATACCCTCCCACTTTTCAAGCAAGGGTATAAAAAGAAAATTGGAGGATCTACAATATACAGATTTCTAGAATTACCTGAGCTAAGTTCAAAAACTTTATACTACTATCATATCAACTTTTTCATGATTTCAACAGAGTTAGAGTTGGAATGGTTACATTTGCTGGGTGCCTCACATGAAGTAAACTGTGATCGGCCCCAGCTGATCACATCAAACGACAGATCCTTGTGGTCTAATGATAACCAGAGTCATAATAATTAAATGATCTCATAATAACAGGATGTTGTTATTTCAGTTTGCAGTTCCTGTGGCTAGAATAGGTGTATCACCTAGCCATATTTTATCACGAAAGCTTAGAGGAAGAAAAGCAATAAACTATATAAACTTCATTTTCTTGCTAGTCTCGTTTACCCCAGACTCTCGCTCTCGAGACTTTGCCCGAGCGGGAGTCTGGTCTGATTCCTATTTAATTTTTGTAACCAGTAGAGGTCGCTAAACCAGCTAACAAGATGGCGACTCCCATGAAAATACATGTGAGGATTTACTTTTTAAACAAAGATATGTGCGTTTTTTGTTCTTTGTAAAGCATACAAAGATATTCTATTATAAAACCAGATAAAAGTAAAGGCTCAGCCTCGGACTTTTTAAAGAATACAGATCTTAGCATCGAAGAGAATGTATCAGCCAATGAAAATCCATACCGATTTCTCGGTAAGCCTCGATTTGAAATTACAAAAATTAAATAGGAATCAGACCAGACTCTCGCTCGGGTAAAGTCTCGAGAGCGAGAGTCTGGGGAAAACGAGACTAACAACCACATACAAACATTGTGGTTTTTCTGACATAGGAACCATTTTTTCATAGGCACCTCATATTTTAAATTTAATGTTTTGATGATAAATCGTTACTCTTTCTGTTCTCTGTGTTGAAGTTTCTTTATATCATGATCTGGTTCCTTAATTCTCTGTGATACAGTGAGCAACAAGACTTTAAGACTCGTGATATAAATCTGTCTTGCTAAACCATGCAATTTATGGCCACAATAAGGGTGTTTTATAACTACACATTAATTTGTAAGGAAGATAAATGTTACGTTGGTGAATATTGCACCACATATAGGCCTTTCACATATTGGTGATCGGTTGAAAAAATGGAGAATTAAATTGCATGAAAATTTAATAGGGACATTTTTATTGTGCAAAAATGTAAGAGTAGACCCTTGAAAATGTCTCAAAAACTTTACAGTCAGAATTATAATGTATTTCCAACATTAAAAAAAAATACTTTAAACTGTAAAATTGTTATCTTTTTTTTCATTTTCCACCACATTATGTGGTTTGATAAAACTAAAACATGTTTAACAAAACAAACATTTTGATTGCCTTTACTATAGGTACGGCATGCACTATTGGTTGATTGACGTACAAATGGACTGCTCTCAGACTGAAAATGGTTGGTTTGAATTCAAATCCCTAGTCAACGGACAATGGGAGGGAAACATACACGGACAAAGCTGTGGGAGCCCCCCTTACTCCTCCCCGAACCACTGGGCCAAGTGTGGCTTTAAGAACGTATATCACTTTAACAGCGGAAGGTGTGAAATTACCGACCTCAGCTGAGAAAGTTCATAGACATTATATGTTGGTTGTATATTTTGAGATTAAATTTTTTACCCGTGAAATTCAACCATTGATTATTTATATTTCGGTTTTTTTTTTTCGTTAAATGCGATACGTATGGATTGATTACATCCTAAAAGCGACAAAATATTGACCATTTTCTGAATCCTGACCTTTTCTTTTGTTTAAGAGCACCTCGTGTGAATTTTTAATCCCTTACTGCAGATGGTCATTAAAATAGTTTAATTAACAGAATCAATGTATAACATAATCAGTTTCATTTCAACAGTTCTATATTTATTAACGAAAAATGTTTTTTCACTTCTTAGATAAAACAAATATACATCTATTAACATGTGAGGAGTTTATTTTGAACAAGATATTATAAGACACTGTTGTATAAATATGACTAGCATTTGAGATTCCATACTTCTCTCAGTTGTTGTGGACTCACTTGGTGAGACGTAATAATACCAGGGCCTTTATAGGCACAGGATATACGTATAAAATGAGGGTTAAACCCGGGTATCCGTGTAAAGGAAAATCCCAACTTATTTAAACACAGTCCAACATAGATATCTTCTAAGTGAAAGAATGGTATATGTTTAGAAATGTCGAACACTTTTTGGGCCACCGCCATACTTGTGACGTACCCCGTACCGGAACAGTAACCATTGTATTTGGCGTGGGGATACATTGCTAAGGAGACGTACCACTTTGACCCTTTGTCCCTGACAGGGTTTGCTGATTTAACACAATATCCCCCGACTGAACGCTGGAGAATATTTTTATTTTTATCCAAAACAGCCATCAAAGAGTTGAGATTTACAAACATATCATCATCAGTTTTCATTATAAACTCGGCTTTGGCACAAGATGTGGAGGCCCATCGGAAAGCCATCATCGTTTTAAGCGTTAGGTTATTATAACTATCGACAAAATCTTCCTGTATAATGTCCCGATAGGTGGCGCTCTCCGTTTCCAAGGCAACCTGTAGAGTTTTATCGGAAGTCATTCCTAGTAAGAATGCATAGCGCACCTGTCCGGTGTTTTCCCGGAAGTGACTGAGCCATGTTTCCCGGATGGCCTTCCTCTTCTCTGTATTTATATGGACCGTAGCTATCAATACGATAACCTTAATGGAGGAATTGCCAGACTGACATATGTCCACATTGTTAAGTATGAAGTCAAACCTGTGTTCAAAACAGGCCTTACATTCACTGGGTCTGGTTGTGCTGCGGGGTGGACCAATGCTTGTTTTGCTTTTTGCAGATACATCGTTTCGGGTCGATTTTATAGTACTTACTGTGCTCGTATGTAGACGGGTGAAGTCCATGTGAGATTTTTTGATAGAAAGTTTTGACACCTCCATATTATTTTCTCCAATATACGAGGATACAAATATGTGTAACCGTTTGGACACGTCCAGTAAGGAATTTAAATGTGTGTTGGCATATAGGGTGCTGAGCAGAACGAGAACAGAAAGGGTAGCCAGAATGTAGACCATCGTGGAGGCGCTCAGCACCCCCATAAGTCTGGGTTTCGACATGGCCCGGTTCCACATTCTAAATATCCATTCCCGACGAATTAATCGATTTTCCTACCTTCAGAATTTGTTTGTCCTGAATAACAAGTAGTCGTATCCCCCTCATAAGAGATAAATAGGAATGAACGGTAAACACAGCGAACTGTCATGCACACACACACACACACCGTAAGAAGTTTGAACGTGACATTACTTATTAGTGGTCATTTCTCACTGACACCCGGTAGGTCGATCATGGGTCAATGGTTAAAGCACTAGACCGTGATTCGTTCACCTTCGCCAGAGAAGTCCTATATATTTAGAATATTCAAAGATTTATAAATCCAATTTAAATCTCCACATATCAGGTGATCGAGTGAAGAAGGAGGAAGATTTAGCCCTGGAAATCCCCGTCCAGGTAAAAGCATGCATACCTGGGCAGCTAGATAACGCTGATAGAATGCACAGTGAAAGTCATACATAATGAATGACATGCGTCATTTAATGATTTTGTCCATTGTTTTCTCTCCACTCAAATTATTGGGTATTTTTTAAGCATGAAGAGAAAATATCAGTTTAACAATGAACTAACCACAGATAGGCGGATCTAACATCTAACACCTGGCTACAATAACACTGAAGGATTTTTTTTTCTCTTTTTAAAATAGTTATCTTTCATCGATCGAAAAAAATCCCTTTGAACCAAGATATCATAATACAAGCAATTTAATTTATAACAGGAAAATTATCTCATAAACTTACGTCTAGTGTCATTTATTTTTGTTTTGTTTGTGTTTGTCTGTTTCTAAAATTGCAGCTAGCAAAGAATCTTTAAATTCTAACGATAAAACATTTTTTTCTTTGAAAAACATACACATAATTTGCAAGGCCTGAAGTTTAATCATGTACTTGTTTGAATATAAAACATCGATATTAGCAAGTTATTTTTATTCTTCGGGATAATGAGAGAATGGGGGGTGGGGTTTATTTATTTATTCCCACTTTTTGAAAATTAGGTAGGAAAAGGAAGACTTGATGTGGGAATAGGTGGAATTGTAAACAAATAATTGATATATAACTATGAAAATATATAATTACTGTGTAAACAATGATTAGCTGGTGAGCAGAAAACCCCAAATGTTGGTCAAACTCAGGGTGAATCATGCATTGTGGTATCCACTGAAACACGTGCTCATATAACATCTTCAAAGGCTTAAACTTACGTTCAGGATGTGGCTTACTTAAATTGAACGGATTTAAATTAAGAGTGATGTTACTGCCCGGTGTGCCTCAAGGTCAAAGTTGTATGGTAATGAAAAAGTGAAGATACTCTGATTTCTTCTATAAAAAGAATTGTCTCCATTTCCGAATTATTGCAGCCCGGAGAACCGGGCTGCTATATACATATAAGTTTAAGTTTTGGTTTATGGGGATTGGAGTGGGAGTAGTTATTTAGAATTAAAGGTTTTCTAAACATTGAAAAGATTGTCAATCAGAATGTTCTTTCCCTTTATAAATTACAAGGTACATAATATATTTACTTCCATAAAGTGAATCTTTAAAAATATATATGTTTTTCCTATTTAATATATAAAGTTGCTTATCATTTACTATCGAAAAAACGACAGGTCCCTTTTTGTAGAGCATCGAATTTTACTTCTCGCATAAAAACGTACTCTGAACAGTTCGAGTTTTATATTCTAAAATTGAAAATTAAATACATTTTTGGAATATAGGTGATGCATGTGTCTAACTTCAATTTATATTTTATGCAGCCAACATTTACTCGAGGAATTGAAGATTAAAATGGTATCTTTTTTGTTTGATATTTATCCGACTATAAGTTTTCAAAATATTCGCGACTATCGTCTCCATCAACTGGACGCATGCCTTTTCACTCATATCGAAGCGGTTTGATGATCAAGACTCATTTCCATTGTTTGCTTTATAATATATTTCCCGGGCGACAATTGATGGTTACATCAATGTTTTCTTGTTGTTCCCCTGTTATCACTTTGACGATGCAACATGTTCTTATATCATTTAATAAATCGGTTCAGTAGAGTGATTTTACAATGTATAAGATAACCACAATGAATATATTTAGCGATTTTTGACAGAAATACAGACAGCTGGACAGACAAATGGATAAAATGCCGGGACAGAGCCACTCTGTTTCTTCTAGATTCCTGAAAACTTTGATTTCAAACAAGCCTGTGACATAAAAACCTCAGTGAATGCTTCATAAATTAGAATTTTGTTTAAGTATTTTTTTTAACCACACCAAATTCTTTTTTTAGATGAAGGCATGCATTATTATGGATCCTAAGAATTTAAACAGATCCACTACTCTATAAAAGATGCGTATCTTTATTTACACTGAAAGGTTCTCATATTTCCGATGGTTTAACCTGATTTACAGAAACTTGAAACGATTATTAAATGAAGGGGCACGCCTATTATTATATATTTAAGATTTAGGTCAGCTTTTGGTTGAGGTATGACGATTTTTTTTTCTCATCGAAGATATCACGGATGCAGAATCATTTTCTCTGTTTTTGAATTAAACTAAGAAATGATAATATTATATTGATAACCATTTGACACGAAATAAGCACTCCAGAAACAAAATATACAGTAACTAAAAGAATAAATGAAAGAAAAAATCTGACAGATAAGTCTATTAAACAGGAAAAAGAACTACACTTTATACAAACATTCCTTACGATAAATTAAAACTTTGATATCATAGACAACTGCTTTTTCAATATAAGAGGCCCGTGGGCCACATTGCTAACCTGAGAACTGTGGCTAGCAGTAGAATAAAGCAGAAATCAGTTTCGTAGCAAAGATTTACATCAATAAGTGGTTCCATATGCTTGCATATTTCTTTGACTTTTTTTGGACATTTTTACCCTTTTGAACCTCCATTGTGGTCCCCTCTCTCCTCCCCCAACCAACTCCATCTCACCCGGCCATGATTTGATCAAACCTAAATCTATACTTCACGAGGATGCTTCCAAACATTGCTTTGCTTTTCTTAAGAGATTTTTCTTAATAGATAAATTTCTATGTCAAACTTATCCATTATGCCCATCCATTTGGACAGCGCCCTGCCACAGGGGAGTCATGATTTAAACCAGAAGTCTCTGTCGAGACTGTAGTTTTACTGGTTTGTGCTTATAACAAGAAAATAGAAAAGTAGCAGTTGGGACTTGAAACTTTACAACAGCAACAAAAGAGTTATGATCCTTAAGTCTCTTTTTGAGGCAAGATTGCAATAAGCCTACAACTGTAGGAGTAGCTTTTAATAAAATTTTACACAATTTTCAATTCTAGTAATCATGGCGACATCATTCTTCAAAATAAAAAAAAAACAACTGTGTATCGCAGTTAAGTCTACCTGCATGCCACATTATATTAACATCAGACTTAAACTGTATTTTGAGTAGCATTTTTAGAGTATTTCACAGAAATTTCTTTTTTTAGTAACCACAGCAACACCGTTCATCAAAATCAAAAACCGATTCACAGAGTAATGTACCTTAGTGTAGTCTACTTGTGTGCCAAGTTATATTGAAATCAGACCAAAACTGTAGGAGGAGTAGCATTTTGAAAGCATTTCACAGAAATTTCTATTTTTAGTTACCAAGGCAACACCGTTCATTGAAATAAAAACTATGTCATAGTGTAGTCTACTCGTGTGCCAAGTTATATGGAAATCAGACCAAAACTATAAGAGGAGTAGCATTTTGAAAAATTGTTTACAGACAGACGGACGGACGGCACATAACTATCGCATAAGTTCTCTGACCAGTAGAGCTAAAAAAAAAATCTACACTACCTGAGGATGCATCCATTTAAATATGACTAATCATTAAGCATGCCTAAATATGTCAATGAAACGTGAAGAGGGACTTGATCGGCAAAACTTACAACTTATTTTATGTTTAAAGAAAATTTTACGACGGAAAATTATTTATATATCAAATCTCATGAAATAAGAAAATCCATGGGTATGCAGATTTAGAATAAGTGTTCATGACCCAAGAAATGAAAAAGGTAGCTATGAATCTGTGAAAAATAATGCTTGTGAAAGGATTCCCTTAGAGAGAAACAAAAGAATATGTTTAATGTGTAACCAAAATTGTATAGAAGATACCCATATGCATTATATACTGAGAGAAACATTTTTTTTCATTATATCTCACTGCTTAACAAAAATTTCAGATTATTATCAAAAGGAGACAAATTGGTGAATGTCTAATGAATCTAATCATTACAAAGCTAAGTGAATGTCTTGTCAAAGTTTTCAAAATAAGGCATAATGCCATGTGTTTACACGAATGAATAATTTTGTAATACTTATACATCTGTTTTGTAATTATTTTAATATGTACTTCGAATTTCGTCAAAAATTACAGCAGTAAAAACTACCCGTTATAAATACGTAATAAATATGTTCAATTGAAAAACAAAATTACTTCGTTAAAATCGACTCTGATTCTATACAAAAGTACCCCATGGTTGATATTTAAATATTTACATTTCCAGTGCTTTTGTCTGAGATAAAATTACAAATAGTTAATATACTTTATTTCTCCATCAATGTACTAGTTCATCGAAAGGCGCGGTTAAAAATAATCACGTGCAGGGCGAGACAAGCGGGTCTTGTAGCACGTGGCAGAGCATATGTAAATATAAGGAATAATTGTCAGATTTTTCAGTTTCATGACAGTGATCAATCGTTTGGCTTACGTGATAATTTTATGCATAAACACTTTAATTCGGCGTTTTTTGCGAATTATTACGCAAGCCAATCGATTGATAACATCATAAAATCGAAAAATAAGTCAATTATGTCTTAATTAAAGGATGCTAGAGTTCTTCATTGACAACACATTTATAGTATTATAAAATTAAGGATTAAATCTCAAGGGGTATTAATTTTGCTTCTTAATTAGCCGACCATTTTTTTAAATTCCTTAGAAGCAGGTTTTCCAGAAACTTTTATAGGAGAAGAAAGCACCTGCAATGTCTTTCTTTACATACAGATATATAATGACGACGTTTATTAATTAACAGTAGGTACTCAGTATTTCCATTCATATGTCGACTCGATAAAGGATATGGCGATAACGAACAGTTTTCAATACTAAAGTCCACAAAACTATACAAGGATAGGAGTAGAGCAAACACGGACCTCCAAACTTCAAGTGCCATAGAGAAATAACCATCCCAAGCCGACCGCCGTGTGCTTCTTGTCATTATCGGGGTAGATTGGCAAAATCTGTTGTCAATTCAGTGTGTAAATAATGGACTAACAATAATTATGAAAAAGTTTCAGTCAGCATTTGACTCAATCAGTCAAAGATAAATTGTATTTGCTGACAAGGTAATTGTTTCGACCATAAAACTTACGAAATGATGCCTTTAATTGAGACTGCTGATATTCTTGTTTCATCAACTTGTTTGTCAATAATTTACCTCGTTTTAGATATTGTTCATACTTAGAGCATGCTCTTGCGTACTGAATCAATTGAGAGATATAAACTCCGTATGCAGGTGATGAAGGTATATTGCTGCATTAGTAAGGGAAGTTGACGATAGAAAGTTAAAGTCATCACGTTTATCATAGAGCTTGGTTGTTAAATTACCATTGATATCTTTTTCAAGTAAAATATTCAAGTATGAAGCAGATGTGTCGCATTCTGTGGTATCTTTTCTCTCAAGCTCATCATTGAGTCAGATGCCGACTGAAGTTTTTCATACTAATTGTTAGTCCATTATTTTAAACTGAATTGACGACGGATTTTCCTGTTATTTCCCGATGATGACCAGGAGCACACGGCGGATGTGACCGGTCGGCAGGGGACCCTCACTACTCCATGGCACCTGATCCCAACTCTGATGTTTCGGAGGTCCGTGTTTGCTCTGCTCCTATTTCGTATTGTTTTGTGGACTTTTGATTTTAATACTGAAATGTTACATTAAAAAAACACACATAGCATACCAATAGCATACCAACACATAGCAAACACGATCAGATTAATTATTCCACTTTTAACAAAATTAATCAATCAAGTCCGTGCTGACTGATATAAAATGAGTACATTCAACTGCGAGCTAGCAAGATTATTTATACTGCAAGCATTTACCCGTAACGACAAAACCCCACGTGTCTTGTTATGATTCTAAACAGTTCATACTAAGTACGTTAATCGCATGTAAATGGAGACAGCAAAGAGGTTCAAAATCATGATAATTTAAATTAGAAAACACCGAGCACAAGGTTGTTCAGAAATGATACTTTTACTGAAGCTTTACAGTGTTTACACATATTATAAAAACATTATATATCAATCTCTACTCTGAACAAAACTGTGCTCTGTGTTTACGAAAGCTTTAAACTGATAATGTTATGTATGATCCATTTAATATTTAATTATTTTACAGCTTCCTTGTCCTGAAATATCATAAAGAAAACTATTTATCTTTGATCTTCTAATTTTCAAATATTGCTTGACAACAAAGTCGGTTAAAATTGTTTGTCAAATAAGTACATGACTATGTTCCTCAAACTTAAAAAAAGTACATATATATACCTCAAAAAATCTCCACTTTCAAATAGAGCTATGCACTGTATTTTGTTATTTTCACGTACCATTAGGAGAGTTCCTGATAAGGTAAAAACAAGTTCTGAACACAAGGCAAAGATAAGAGGAGAAATGTGGATCGGGATTTTTCTTATTTTATTACACTACACTTATACAGGTTTGCTTCTTCTATTTAATTTTATTAAATTAAACTTTCATGTTGAGATAATTATTTGTTAATGTTTAATTCCCTTATAGAATTTTTCACTCTCATTGAAAAGCAACAACTTGCTAGTGAAGGGCTACATACTAGTATTTAGACTTCTATTCAGCGCTTAGAACATTTGTTCCTTATCTTGACAGTTCCTACTGCAAAACGGTACCTCGGTTTATATATACTGAAGTACTCTGATGTTGATATAAGAGATGCTTGAGTTTCTGATTGACAATATTTAACTGGTTTTTGGAGACCAGGTTTTCCAACAATCTTTTGGAAATCCCATGGATATCAATTGCCCCTTGTATAAGCAGAATTTGTCAAAATATTTTACGTGAGCTTGAAATTAAAGATACTACAGATTCTAACACGTCTGTTTCATTTAAGGAATTTTTTCACGCGCTTGGTTTTCAAATCAATTTCACAGTTGGCTTAGTAGAACAAGAGGCCCACGGGCCTTATAGGTCACCTGAGTATTGTATAACAACTTTCAAACAATTAAATTTGGTTCGTGTTTTAAACCAGAGGCCATGAAATTCACAATTCACAATTTTGAAAGAGGCATCATTGCTTATCATAATTAAAAATACTCTACTTACTCTATACCCAGAGGTAGATCAGAGTTACGAAGAGAAAATGTTCTTCCACTTTATAACCAATTGTGCACCTCACCCTAAAAGTACCACTGACCCTGGGGACAAATATTTCAAAATTTTGCAAATTTTATCATAAAATGGTTGATTAATACCAAAGAGCAGGTTTCAAAGCATTAATTTATTTTCAAACTATGTACCCCCCCCCCCTCTCGGGGCATGAAAATAACCATTTTGCTAGATGCACCTTTCTTCATCATAAATATATATACTTGGATCATTGGCATAAAATTCACAATTTTGGAAAAGGCAATCTTGCTTATCAAAACTATGTGCTTAGTTAGTTTATTTAATACCCAGGTACTCAGAGAGAGAAAAGAAGATTTTCAAAGAATAAATGCATTTTCAATATATAATCAATAGAGCCCCGCCCTAACCCAGAACCTCTGACCCTGGGGCCATTAAATTCACAATTTCTGATAAGGCACTCTTGCTCATCATTACTATGTGCTTAGTTAGTTTATTTAATACCCATAAGCAGAGAAGAAGATTTTCAAAGAATAAATGCATTTTCACTATTTAATCTATATAGCCCTGCCCTAACACCAGAACCCCTTACCATGGGGCCATAAAATTAAAAAATCTGGAAGAAGTGCTCTTGCTTATCATAACTTTGTACTTATTTAGTTTATTTGATACCCAGAAGCAGAGAAGAAGATTTTCAAAGAATAAATGCATTTTCACTATACAATCTATAGAGCCCCGCCCTAACACCAGAACCCCTGACCCTGGGGCCATAAAATTCGAAAATATGGAAGAGGTGCTCTTGCTTATCATAACTATGTACTTAGTTAGTTTATTTAATACTCAGAAGCAGAAAAGAAGATTTTCAAAGAATAAATGCATTTTCACTATATAATCTATAGAGCCCCACCCTAACACAAGAACCTCTGACCCTGGGGCCATAAAATTCACAAATCTGGAAGAGAAACTCTTGCTCATTATAACTATGTACTTAGTTAGTTTATTTGATACCCAGAAGCGGAGAAGAAGATTTTCAAAGAATAAATGCATTTTCACAATATAATCTATAGAGCCCCGCCCTAACACCAGAACCCCTGACCTTGGGGCCATGCATTTTACAATTTTGGTAGAGGACTCAATGCTCATTACATTCATGCTAACAGTTTGCCTGCTTGATGTCCAGGAGTAAAGAAGAAGATTTTTAAAAATTGCAATAATTTTAGTGGTTTTGGCCCTACCCCTTAGGCCCTAGGGAGGCAGGGACCATGAAATTCACATTTTTTGTTCCCCTTTATCCATAGATACTGTATACCAAATTTGGTTCAAATTGGTACAGTGGTTTCAGAGAAGAAGCTGAAAATGTTCAAATGTTAACACACGACGCACGACACACGACGCACGACGACGGACGAAAACGGAGAGCAATAGGTCACCTGAGTTACTCAGGTGACCTAAAAAACAGCAAATGTAAATATATTTAGATATTTTACAAGAAAAAGACGTTATTGGTAATTTAACAACAAAGATCTATAATAAACGTGAAGATCTTAGCTTTTCTATCTTCAAATTCTCTTATTTATGCCGCTATATTTACATTTTCAATGTCTTTGTTCGAGATAAAATTACAAACAGTCAATGTACTTTATTTCTCCATCAATGTACTTGTTCATCGAAAGGTGCTGTTAAAAAAAATCATGTGCAGGTCGGGACAAATGGAGACAAGAAGCGGGGTTTCCAGCATGTGGATTGGCGGAATCAATACCATGTAAATATAAGGAATAACTGTCAGATTTTTCAATTTCATGACGATGATCAATCTAATGGCTTGCGTTATAATTTAATGCATAAACGCCTCCGCCTCACGCAACCCAATCGATTCATCACATCAAGAAATCGAAAAATAAGACAGTTATTCCTTAAATATACCCTCATCACCTGCATACGGGGTTTATATCTGTCAGTTGATTCGATACGCAAGAGCATGCTCTACGTATGAACAATTTCTAAATCGAGGTAACTTATTGACAAACAAGTTGATGAAACAAGAACATCAACGGTCTCGTTTAAAGTCATCATTTCGTAAGTTCTATGGTCGATGCCATGACATTACATAAGATGCTATTTATAATTTAGTGAAATGCTGGCTGACGTTTTTCCTACTTATTGTTATGCCATTATTTATACACTGAATTGACGACGGATATTTTTATTTATCGGCTATGACAAGGAGGACACAGTGGGTGTGACCGGTCGGCAGGGGATGCTAACTCCTCCAGGGCACCTGATCCCACCTCAGATGTTTTGGAGGTCCACGTTTGCTCCGTTCCTCTTTTTTATAATTTAATGGATTGTTAACTTGAATACTGTTATTTTCCATATATTTCATCATCCGAGGAACCGCTCTCCATGTCTCTATTGCAATGCCGACGTAAGCATCAACTACTTATTCCGAGACGTTCGGATCAAATCCTAATGTTAGAGTTAATACTTTGCCATGCTGGCGACTGTATTTATTTATTTATTTTTTATTTATATTTATTTTAACAATAAGGTTTTGTGTTTGTTCTGCTCCTACTTTGTTTTGATCTTGAATGCAGATGGTTATCTTTATATTTTTCATTAAATGAACGAACAATCGAGCAAGCTTTGTTGGGTTAAAGTCCAACAATTTCTTTTTATATTTCCCTCAAAGTTTTCAAGTATTATGTTGACGATGCCATACAAAATGCGAGCACAGATAAATTTTCGGTTTAAATTAAGATTCGTCTCATCAAATCGAGCCTTATATTTGGTATTTCTACACTCTGACGTTACATGACGCCCTATGTAGGTAACCAAAACTGACGTCTGACAAGTTTACTACTATACCTGGTACTTTCTACAATACCCATCAATTCTAGTTACTGCAGGGCAGTAAGTTTAGGCGAGATGCAATTCGCAAAGAAGTATGGGGTGCAAAGGCTACGCCGATAAAAAAAAAATCAAGTGCAAATGGCCCTCCCCATAGAGATCACAATGTAAGCGTTGCTATAAAAATCAGTTGATCTTCTATAGTTCTGACATTTGATTAATATTCATAAACTATTTTTATGTAAGTAGTTAATGGAGATTATCGAGATCCACACTGTGATGGTAAGCAAGTGATTGTTCACTTGTTTGAGTGGAAGTGGACAGACGTAGCAGATGAATGTGAGAGATTCCTCGGCAAGAAACACTTCTGTGGAGTTCAGGTGCGGTAGATATACATTTTTATAGGGTTCTATCTTATTAAGAAATCAATCACAATTCGGATACCTCAAAACACCCATAATTGGGTAAGATATAATTAATAGGAATCATTCTGATGTTAAAAAACATAATGTTTTCTGTAGGTTTCCCCTCCAAATGAACACGTTGTGGTCACACACCCCATGCGTCCATGGTGGGAGAGGTATCAACCCGTCAGTTATAAACTTCATAGCCGGGGTGGAACAGAGGCTGAATTTAAAGACATGGTCGTTAGATGCAAAAATGTTGGAGTCAGGTACATGTAAATCAATATTTCAGCAAACATATTAGTTGTACGCGAAGATCATTGTACCTCTGTACGAGAAAAGTACTTATGCACGGCAAAAGTATCAAGTTTCATGTTGTTACATTTCTTGTAGGATATACGTGGACGCCGTTGTCAATCAGATGGCTGTCCTAGGTCGAATAGGAATAGGGACCGCAGGAAGTCACTTTAATTCCAGTAATTACGATTTTCCTGGAGTCCCATACAGCCGACAACATTTCAATTCGCGAGATAATTGTCCGTCCGGAAACGGAGGAGTCGACAATTATAGTGACCCTAAGAACGTCCGGAATTGTTTTCTGGTAGGACTCACTGATTTAGATCAGAGTCAGGAGTACGTCAGAGATGAAATGGCTGAGTACTTCAACCACTGTATCGACATAGGCGTGGCGGGATTTAGAATTGATGCTTCCAAATACATGTGGCCGGGAGATGTCAAGGTCATTCAGGACAGGGTCAAGGACCTTCCAGAAGGAGGACGACCATTCTTTTACCATGAGGTCATCGACCAGAACGATGGGGCCGTGAAAGTTAATGAGTATTACGAGTTAGGATTTGTCACGGAGTTCCGTTATTGTCAAAAGATTGCATATGGAATTCACGATTTTGGACAATTGAATAACATGTATGTTCCGTCTTGGGGAATGTCTGACCCGAGTCATGCCTTCGTGTTTGTCGATAACCATGACAACCAAAGGGGACAAGGAGGTGGCGGTAATCTAATTACTCACAAAACACCACGTGACTACAAAATGGCTGTAGCATTCACACTAGCTTACAATTATGGATTTACGAGAGTTATGAGCAGTTATTTCTTTGATAACACTGACCAAGGGCCCCCAGACAACGCTGACTTTTCAGCGAAAGACGTTACCATTAACTCTGACGGTTCCTGTGGTAATGGATGGGTATGTGAACACAGGTGGAACCCAATAGCAAACATGGCGGCCTTCAGGAACTCCGTGGCAGGAACTGAGATAAAGAACTGGAGGAATCAAAATGATGAAATTTCTTTTGCTCGCGGACATAAAGGTTTTTTTGCTATGGCCAAACAAGGTCACATGGACAGGACTTTACAGACGGGGCTTCCAGCTGGAGAATATTGTGAACTTGTTTCAGACTGCAAGAAGAAAATCAAAGTGGATGGTAGTGGTCACGCCCATATTGTGATTGACAACAGCGCAGAGCCAATCCTAGCCTTTATTGTTGGTTAGTGCATTTAGTGACGCGCAAAGGAAATTGACTAAATATATTTTTATGTTCAAAAGAAATAATATTTTTATTTTATAGATTATCATCCACAAAACCAAACATCCAATCTTGTTCCAACATTAACAACTCATGAACAAAGGGCAACGGAGGCAATTGAAACAAGAAGTACTAATCAGATTATATCTGCAGCAACTGCGCAACAAGCAGCTTGCGACAGCTGTGATGATTTACTGACTTCACAATGTGCCAACAGTTTTCAGCCTTGCGATGGTGTGTGCTTGCTTCAAAATCAACCAAATCGAATTCAAACAAAATGTACCACGGTAAGTTTAAAAATATCGGATAACCGTGCATAATATTAATTTCATATTTAGTTTGTTTCTTTGTTGCATTAAACAGATTTGCACATTGTGTTGAATTTTGTGAAAATAGTATTGAAATTCCTTCATGCATAAATGAAATACATGATAGCATATTCTATTTCTTGCTATTCAGAGCTCAGAATGTAAATACAAACAAACCCTAGGACTGCTGTTTCCTGGTACAAATACAATTTGCTGCAAAACAGACAACTGTTTTCAAAAGGAATTGTTCAACATGATACAAGGTAGGAAAATGTTTTAAAAGCATTGAAAACCTACAAGGGCCGTTCAAAAAGTACGCAGACTTGTTGCATAGAAAAGATATTTCACGACATAATCGGGCAAAATGTCACACATAAAATAAAAGAATCTTTACTTATATGGTCTTTGAAATTTCATATCAAAATGTTGTAAATTGGTATCAATTTTGGGTGATATTTAGGACATATCATTAATTCACGGAGCAGCAAAATTTCGACGTCTCAGGCATTAAAAAATGTTACAGAGCTTTCACTTTCTCAACATTTTCGCAAGAGTACCTGTAAAGTTTGTTACCTTATCTACTTAACATCCAACACCATTTCTTGTCAAGCTTAAAATCTATAAACACGTAAAGAGTATTTTTGTTTTGTTTTAAAACCAAAAACTGCAGGTATTTATGAGATATAGTGTGATATTGGTGACTCTCAATCACGTTCTTTACAGTCCGGATGAAGTTTTCGTCGATAATCTTCTTCCCGTCCTCCCGTATAGCATTTTTACCGAGGTCTAACAGTCTAAAATTTCAATTTGCTATTTGTGGACGAATGTCACGAATACCCTTGTTTACTACATGTTTCATTATGCATATTTTTTATCTGTGTTGGCGATATCTCGAGCATTACACAGAATTTAACAAAAATGTGGTGCGCCGTCAATTCAGGAGATTTCATTTTCACAGTCGTTTTCACTGGAATCGCATAAGAGAAAAATCTCTATATTTCTGTTAATACTTCACATATCACGTCAGAAATTTAAATGCATAATAATAGAACAATTTAAAGATACATTTGAGAAAAATGTCGAAAAATATCGCGAATTATAGAAAATTAATGAACTAAAATTTGGATATTGCATGCTTGTGTTTCAAATTTTTTGTCGTGCTCCGTACCTCTCTATCAGCGATATCAATATACCGAAAATTTTAATAGAATTTTTTTTAAAATATAGAAATTTTGACCAAAATTTATTGGAATCTTTAAGATATATATTTCAGTCAAATTTCATTACTATATGACGTCTATTAGAGTAAATACCAGTAATAGCACAGTAGGCGTAATTTTTGAACGGCCCTCGTATTTTCGTAAAAAGGTATTGTATCCTGCATACAGCGTAGTCAGCCACATAATATCGAGTTGGAATTTCAAAGAGCAATAATAAGTCATAAGGACCATAAAACGAGGAATATGTTAAATGGTAAAGTTTCTAGGATTGACTGAGAGGTGCGGGATGTAAAATGTGTCATCGATGTGGTAAAGGTTAAAAAAACATGCGGATTTCAAGTTCTCTCGATGAAAACCAAGATTTAAAAAGTGTTTGAGCATAATGCTTCGGATATGTACGAAAGCCCAGAAGGCTCATTCGAGATTCGAAATACGAGATTCGAAATTCGAGATTCGACATTCGAGTTTCGAGATTCAAGATCCAAATTAACCAATCAAAAGGCAGGTTCGATTTTGATTACTCCCCTTTATTATGTTTTTACTATCAAGAAATCGTTGAATATATTTATATCAAATGGGTCATTTGCTTAAATGATAATGCAAGAAAAAAAGATATATGTATTAAAACGAAATAAAAAGGAATTTTAGGTTACATTCTAGAAAATATATTTAAATTCTTATTTTTCCTTTATATTATAAAGCCCGAGATAATAAGCACCGCCTTCAGATTTACCTGGTCTGTAACCCCCTGTCAATCAAATAAATTAAGGTCCATCATTGGGTACTCGAAAATGATTGACATTTAGCTGCTAGTCCATGTGTGTCACAACTGACCTCAAGTTGTGATGTTTACAAAAGAAAACATGTATTTTTGCCGTTTAACAAGTAAATGAATTAAGAGCGTAAATATATACATTCTTGCTATATTGCTAACAGTTTTACAAAGAAAATTGCTCTTTAAAGCTAACAACAAAAATATTGTAAAGTATAAAAACTTACTGAGCTGTGGCATTTTATACATAAAAACCATACTGTCGGCCCCCAGGTCTTGCTCTCAACGCCGCTACAA
>PRKT01000070.1:671742-726158 GCA_003671525.1 Saccostrea glomerata
GAGGGGATATCGAACTTCATTTAGTACCTAATTTCTTTTAATACACTACTACTATAACTTCTTTGACTATACTGCACTACTGTACCAAAACGTGGGGGTGTATGTTGGCAACCGACCTTTCGATGAACATTTTCAATAGAAAAAAAATTATGGTTGGAAAAAAGGGGGGATGTATGTACTGTTACTCTATTTTAAGTTTACTATTATGTCAACAAACCTGTATCCAAAGTAGATAACACGAAATATATATATTCTTTATATAAATCTCTTATGACATTTTAGAAGCTATTATAAATTAATTAAGCATATCTTGCCGACCAAAATCTAATATTTCTTTGGATTTCGTTTTGATAATATATAACACCTTTTCTTGCGTTGTAATTTAATCAAATGACCTCCTCGGTATTTAAATACTCAACGATTTCTTGATAGTAAAAAATAATAAAGGGGAGTAATTGAATCTCAAACCGCCTTTTGATTGGTTATTTTGGATCTTGAATCTCGAAACTCGAATTTCGAATCTCGAATTTCGAATCTCGTATTTCGAATCTCGAATCTCGTATCTCGAATGAGCCTTCTGGGCTTTCGTAGATATGGGAAAAGAAAGAACGATATTTTGTCTACATTGAATCTTTCATATGCTAAGCAAAAGAAAAGTAAAAACTATAAAGGTTCGAGGGATAAATGAAGCTTTTATCAAATATGGAATTTAAATTTTAATTTACCCCATACAAGTTTCACAGTAAAAAATTAGGAAAAGAGTAAAGCATTTAAACAATTTTCTACTCAACTGATAATTTATATGAGCGAATGTAATTATGGCGAACCAGATGAAATGGTAAGAGAGAAAGAGAGAGAGTTTTGATAGGTATTCTTTACACCGAATTGGCTTTGAACTGCAGCAAGAGAAGGCTTTGGAAATAGCAAATTCTAAGAGGTCTAGCAAATCTATGGCAATCTAAAATTTTTGGTTTAACAATGCGCATGAGGGAAAACCATATACAGATAGTGAAAGTAAAAAACATGCTATCTTAATGTTTTAATGAGACATATTGAGATAACGAACAGTATTCAAGATGAAACGTCCATAAAACAATACAAAATAAGAGCTAAAACATCAGAGATCAGGTGCCATGGAGAAGTAAGCATCCCCTGCCGACCAGTTACTTCTGTCGTGTGCTGCTTGTCATGATCTTGAAGATCAAAAGTTTATAAAACAAAACAAATAGGAGCTGAACAAACTCGGACCTCTAAAACATCAGACTATTCAGAGGTGGGATCAGGTGCCATGGACGAGTGAGCATCCCCTGCCGACCGGTCACACCCGCAGTGTTCTCCTTGTCATGATCGGGAAATAATGGGAAAATCCATAATCAATTCAATGTATAGATAATGGGATAACAGTTAGTATGAAAAACGTCAGTCAGCATTTGACTCAATGATAAATTGTATTTGCTGACAAAGTCATTGTATCGACCGTATGATTTCCTGATCATTACAAGGAGAACATGGCGGGTGTGACCGTTTGGCAGTGGGTGCTCACTGGCACCTGGTCTCATCTCTGATGTTTTGGAGGTCCGTGTTTGCTCTGCTCCTACTTTGTATTGTTTTTATGATTGATTTTCAATACTGTTCGTTATCTCCATATCTTTCACTCCATATATTTCATTCACTTTTACTCTTTTACCCTAGATCGCTCACAGTCTTTTTGCCTTGTATATATGTATGTGTTGTCTTATCTTGTGTGTCTATATGATTTGACGCAGTGTAACTAGAACATTATTAAAAAATACATGACATGTTCAGCCATGTAGACGAGTGGGCTTTATAAACGTCTGTTTAAACTTATCCATATTTGATGTTTTTTATCCTTAATTTAATACAGAATTCGTAGCCATAAAATGTTGTGGGTAGTCCATTCAATAATCACCGAATTCTTTATTAATAATTTGCTTTATCATTTAATGTTTCTAGGACATATTGCAACAACGACGAGACCTTCAAAAGTCCTGGTTACCATCAAGAAATGATGCCATTTGTCTATTACGAAGAGCCACACGATTTAATACTCGTTTTATTAAAAATACATCTAAGAAAAATAATAATTGAGCTATGTTTTTTTAAAATGGATAATAAAAAAAAATGTAATTACTGTAGATTCCTTATTATTATCGAGGAATTAATTATTGCGTAATTAGGCGAGAAGCATTAAACGTGAAATTAAGTTACTCGCTTTTATTTTTGTGCTGCTAAATTCCATGTAAATTGTGCTGGTCAATCGTTAATTCGTGAATAATTATTCTCGCGATTTGACGTAAAAGAGCTATTTCGCGATAATAAGTACTCGCAAAAGATAAGGAATTTACAGTAAACGTCCAAGAGTTAGCATTTGGTATTCTCAAAGCATTGTGACAACAGTGAAACCTGTTTTTTGTGGAAATTGTATAATTCAAACGCTTGCCTGATACAATGTTCACTTTCCTTTTGAGTATATTTATTTGTTTAAATTCTGCCCAATTCGGACATCATTCTTTGGTGGAATACGGATTAGTCCTGTTTTATTGTACAAGCTAAGTACCAAAATTAATTCCTCTGTGAGGAGAGAATACGCTATTCAGTTAGAGGAAATGGAGAAAAAAATAAGTCCGAATGCTAAGATAACATGCTTACTAACACTGTTAGATTACATTTTACAAAAACGAAGATATTCCGCAGTATTAGTTGATACCATTGCTTTCTCTTCACTATTAGCGTAATAGCTTCTGGATATGCATTTAAAGTGTATAATTTCATAATTATTTATAATTCTAAAGACCACATATTCTCGGGTACAAATCGAATACAGGAATTTCATACTCATGGATTTAATACGCTGTACAGATACCCCAGCATACTTTTAAATGATACTAGTAATACTTCATGCAGAGTTGATCGTTCCTCTCTCGGAACCTCTGCATTGGGCTCACCTCAAGGTTTTTGATATAACGTATAAAACGTTATATTTGAACATTTTATTTTGATGGTTTTTGAGATAAGAAGATACCCCAGAGTCCGACACATCTGTTTCATTCTTGGATATTTTACTTGAAAAAGACACTAATGGTAATTAAACAACCAAGCTATATGATAAACGTGATGACTTTAACTTTTCTATCGTCAATTTCCCTTACTTATGCAGCAATATACCTTCATCACCTGCATACGGAGTATATATATCTCAGTTGATTCGATACGCAAGAGCATTCTCTACGTATGAAGAATTTCTAAAACGAGGTAAATTATTGAAAAGCAAGTTGACGAAACAAGAATATCAGCAGTTTCGTTTAAAGCCATCATTTCGTAAGTTCTATGGTCGAAACAATGACCTTGTCACCAAATGCAGTTTATCATTGAGTCAAATGCTGACTGACGTTTTTCATACCAATTGTTAGTCCATTATTTATACACTGAATTGACGACGGATTTTTTTCAGTTATTTCTTGATCATGACAAGGAGCAAACGGCGGTCGGCAGGGGTTGCTCACTCCTCCGTGGCACCTGATCCCACCTCTGATGTTTCGGAGGTCCGTGTTTGCTCTGCTCTTATTTCGTATTGTTTTATGGACATTGAGATTGTATACTGTTTGTTGTCTCCATATCCTTATTTCTTCAGATTAAACTAAAAAGATTGATTTAGTAAATATCTATTTGAAAACAGGCACAGACATTGAATTAAAATGAATTAAAACTAATGCACTTTTTCTGTCGTATTTATCACTGTGAAATACCCGAGCCAACGACAGAGATGAATGAATGAGCCGATGGTAGAGAGTCAGTGTTATATTAGCTGTAACTTTGGAAATGTGTACTTCTGCATAAATTAAACAAGATCCAGAAATTAATTGCCCTCCTTGGAAGGAACGTTTCCATTTTTTCAAATGTGAAATTTTTATGCTTAAAATCAAAATGACTCCTTCTTTTGTCACATTTCCAATTCCTTAAGATAAAATGATAAAAAGTGCGATAAAATAAGTTCTTTCAGACACCACCAACGAACAGACTTGAAGGATAATTGCACGGAATGTGGAATCTTCTGATATTCTTACTTGGCTGTTACAAAGGTTTGTTTCTTAATTCTATACTCACACTACAACTACATTTACTGAGTATATTAATGTCGATTCTAATACTGATTATTTCAATCCTAAGAATAATTTTAGGGGGGAATATGAAATACAAGTAATAGACATGTCGGGGTTAGATAAGAGTGCAGTTGAATATATGGTACTTACTTACCTGTAAAACTAAAAGATTTTACTTTGTACGTTACTCTCAAATGAATGATAGGATTATATAAATCTCCATAAATACCCCAGTCATTATCATTTACAGAACATGAAATTAAAGATGTCTCTACTTATAGTCTGTCTGTATTAGGTCAAGTTGACATAAGTAAAGCCAACTTTCTTTTGAATTATTTGATTTATTGCTTTTGAATTCGCTTAAATGAAATTGGATTCAACGCTTGTTTTTTTGATAAACCTAATAATCTCAACAAACTATATAAAAATCAGATATTGCTATACATTTCTTATCTTTACACGATGTGAAATATAGTACAAGAAAATGACGTACGATTGACAGAGAATTACATCAAACTGGTGACGTTTAGTTCAGAAATTCGTTTTATATTTTTATCAAAGTTTTGTAACAGTGTAGTTGATGTGCTGTAGTCCTATCATTTTATTAATGTTTATAAACTATTTCTTACGTCAGTAGTTAATGGAGATTATCGAGATCCACACTGTGATGGTAAACAGGTGATTGTTCACTTGTTTGAGTGGAAGTGGACAGACATAGCAGATGAATGTGAGAGATTCCTCGGCAAGAAGCAGTTTTGTGGAGTTCAGGTACAACAGATTAAACAATTTTGTAGGGTTCAATTTAATTCAAAATAAGTCAATGTTGTATGTCTATTCTATATAATTTATAAATCAACGAGAATTACATTGTCAAAACACCCTTGCATGGCAAAGAAATCATCCTGATAATAAAAACATAATGTCCTCTATAGGTTTCACCTCCAAATGAACACGTTGTGGTCACACACCCCATGCGTCCATGGTGGGAGAGGTATCAACCAGTCAGTTATAAACTTCATAGTCGGGGAGGAACCGAGGCCGAATTCAAAGACATGGTCGTTAGATGCAAAAATGTTGGAGTCAGGTGCATGTATAACTCAATATTTCAACAAACATTTCAGTTGTACACGAATAGCATTGCACCTATGTACGAAAAAAGTCTATGCATTCTTATGCACGGCAAAAGTATCAAGTCTCATGGTGATACTTTTCTTGTAGGATATACGTGGACGCTGTTGTCAATCACATGGCTGGCCTCGGTCGAAAAGGTATAGGGACAGCAGGAAGTCACTTTAATTCCAGCAACTACGATTTTCCTGGAGTCCCATTTACCCGACAACATTTCAACACACGAGATAAGTGTCCGTCTGGAAACGGCGGAGTCGACAATTACAGTGACCCTAAGAACGTCCGGAATTGTTTTCTGGTAGGACTCACTGACTTAGATCAAAGTCAGGAGTACGTCAGAGATGAAATTGCTGAGTACTTCAACCACTGTATCGACATAGGCGTGGCGGGATTTAGAATCGATGCTTCCAAACACATGTGGCCGGGAGATGTCAGGGCCATTCAGGACAGGGTCAAGGACCTTCCAGAAGGAGGACGACCTTTCTTTTACCATGAGGTCATCGACCAGAACGATGGGGCCGTGAGAGTTAATGAGTATTACGAGTTAGGATATGTCACGGAGTTCCGTTATTGTCAAAAGATTGCATATGGAATTCACGATTTCGGACAATTGAATGACATGTATGTTCCGTCTTGGGGAATGTCGGACCCGAGTCATGCCTTCGTGTTTGTCGATAACCATGACAACCAAAGGGGACACGGAGGTGGAGGTAATCTAATCACACACAAAACACTACGTGACTACAAAATGGCCGTGGCATTCACACTAGCTTACAATTATGGGTTTACGAGAGTCATGAGCAGCTATTTCTTTGATAACTCAGACCAAGGGCCCCCAGACAACGCTGACTTTTCAGCTAAAGAGGTTACCATTAACTCTGACGGTTCCTGTGGTAATGGGTGGGTATGTGAACACAGGTGGAATCCAGTAGCCAACATGGCAGTCTTTAGAAATGCCGTTGCAGGAACTGAGATAAAGAATTGGAGGAATCAAAATGATGAAATTTCTTTTGCTCGAGGACAGAAAGGCTTCTTTGCTATGGCGAAACAAGGACACATGGACAGGACCTTACAGACGGGGCTACCAGCCGGAGAATATTGTGAACTTGTTTCAGACTGCAAGAAGAAGATTACAGTGGATGGTAGTGGTCACGCCCACATTGTGATTGACAACAGTGCAGAACCAATCATAGCCTTTATTGTTGGTAAGATAGTTAGAATTAAAATATGTTATGCAGTATTATATGTCACTTTAGTTTAGCAATATCAATGTGTGCGTCTTCAGGATACGTTGGAAGACAGTCCACAAGTACATAACAGATCGTTGTCATTTCTAGCTCGCCTAATGTTCCCTAGTCTGAGTTGCACTCTAATCAACCAATCAATGTATGAAATATTCTTCAGATGGGCCAACAGGACCCGGGGATCACTTCTTTAATCACTATCCTTTGCCAACAAAGTTACCTTCTGCGTCTACAACATCTTCATCTGGCTTATCTACCACGAGTTCTATAGGCGTCTCTTCTCCAGGATCTGTAGACTTGTCTACCACGTCTAGCCCGGGGCCAATAGTCACACCAGGAAACGGCACATGGGCAAGAACTGTAATTCTGATAGAGAAAATGACTAGAAATGGGGAGGATTTGTTTATTGATGGCGGAATTAGTCATGACCACAGACATGGTATGAGTAATCTTTTTTCTGAAGATACTTTTCCTAATGATATAACTTTTTAAGAAAATCTTTTTATCTGGCTCACCTTTGATCTGTTGGTTTTGCCAAATATTGTTTATTTCAAAGCTCATAATAGGCCACTATTTTTCTGTAAGACATTCGTTCTTATAAAAAATTCCATGAATGGCTTTGGCATTTACGTTTTTTATATACTTTTTAATTAAGCTGACATTTTCTCTTAAAAATAAATATTATCCATGAAGTTTAGATATATATAAGTGTAGATACTAAATTCAGATTTCAAAATGTTTTCTATGGAAGAAATTTATATTTTTGTTGACACATTGTTGTCTGATGTCTGATTACAGGATGTACTCCTGATGCCGACACCAGTCCTTGTGCTATACCAATTATACACAACAAGGAACCGTCTTTCTACAAGGCCTATGATGCCTGGAAACAGGGAGACAATCACCTGGACTGGTATGGACCGGAAGTAGGCCAAGGTAGCTATGAAGGCAGACAACCCACCGGATCACCGGCCGTATGGTCAACGAATGACCAAAACAGACAAGACTACAACCCACTCAACACGTAAGTAAGAATGTTAATTACAAGTATTTTCAATCCAATTTAATTCATTATGGATATTCTTTGTCTTCTGTAATCTTTAAACATCTATTCATTGATTTTATGCTTTATCACAAAACTTTGGTGAAAATTATTTTAATTACAAAATGATACAAGAGGTATAAAAAGATGTGCGGATGATCAGAAAATAGCGTCGAAAGGAAGAGTCATAACGACGTCGGTGACGTTTATGTCAGAGAAAACCTAATATTGCATTAATCTTTAATGGTAAAAAGTATTCATACGGAACAGAATTTATTGAAAAAGAAGTATCTTACTGTGGGCTTTAATTTTAATATAAAGATATATATAAGCATCATTATTCAATACTTTTTGAATACCTCAACCACATTTTGTGTTATTTAATATGAACCTTTGTTGCTATTTACGTTTTCACTATATCAGTGCCATTTAAATGTTTTCAATCTGACACAATATTATTTTAAATGTATCAATCCATTTGGTAGCTGTCCTATTATATATGAAATACTTTCTAATAATTGTTTAACATGATTTACCATTTCTTCTGCAAGCACCTACCCTTATCTTTTTAAACATTTTCTCTGTTTGTCAGAAGAATACCATATACATACCTGTGTATACATGTACATATAGTAGGTTAAAAGTATTCCAGACAACGAATTCTGTTTTTATACATTTTGAGGTCGTTTTTAATTTGATAAGAATTAAATCTGAGTTTGAAACTTTATACTTTTGAGAATTTATACTGGTTATTTACATACATGTATTATTACTATCCCATTTCTAGTTATGGTCCTCACTACTGGCTGTTGGATGTGATGATGGATTGTTCTAAGACAGAGAATGGTTGGTTTGAGTTTAAATATAAAATAAACAGCCACTGGGAGGTACCGGTACACAACCAACATTGTGGAGACCCTCCGTATCGATCCGACAACCACATGGCTAAATGTGGCGCCAAAAATGTCTTTCACAAAAATGGGCAATGTGAAATAAAGTCATTTTAAAATATGTGAAAACTTTGACTTTAGAATCTGTGTTTTTTGAAAAGAAATTTGTTGAAATACACATAAATGTATTTTTATTTGAATGTGCAGTAGAGTAAAATTTCACGCACAAACATAATTAATGCAGAGTTCAACAAGTAAATAAAATCATATAATACAAACAAGTAAAATAGATCACAGAATAAATGATAATAAAATACATATGATTCAACCCTGAGTATGTTAAAGAGCCATTTATAAAATTCTGCAATGCTTTCTTGCAGACTTCTGCAGAAGTTTTAAAGTTTGTCTGTTAATACTGTTTGAGTCAATAGCACCATTTCCAGATCAGTTATAATGTATACTCGGAGTCAGAACTGTGTGGTTTTTCTAGCCCCAAGTCTTGATAACATTTGTGAAGTCATTCCTGACGTCACTTTTTAATTGGCGGGAACCTCGGTTTCGTGGGGGTCTGGTAAGCCTGGGAGTACTCGTGGTCCCTCTTTAGTTCCTCCTCCGCCCCCTGTCGTAATGCGTCTTCCTCTCTCTCCTGGATCAACTTCCGCTTCAACCTCCGCTCTCCTTCGATAAACTCCCTGTTACAATAAAGGGAAGGATATATATTTGATGATGATTAAATTATGTTTATAAAAGATCACACACGACTACCATAGGTTAAGGAAATAAGTAACCTAAGAAAACTTTTTAATTCCAAAAATCAGTTCTAGTGTAATTTATATATTTGAAGTCACAGTGGTATGCATTCGGTGATTACCAAGCTGAAAGAAAAAGTGATGATCCTCATACCTATTCTAGTTACAACGCGTGTTTATAAATAACTTTCATAATGTATGTACGTATATGTAAGCCACAAAGCTATAATACATGCAGTGCTTAAGCAGTAAATGTAAGAAGCATTCCAGCGGGGTATATTGCAGTATTTATAATCTTTTCGAAATTTATCTATTTCAAGCACATGGCGTTCTGTTGCTCTGACTGAGTTTTTTGCTGAAAAGCGATCTACTCTATACAAGCAATACTGTATACAGTACATTACACCACGCCTAGGTAGCATAAGTTTTGGCAGCTTGCCAATTATCAGTCTACCTGTACTTTCCAGGATACTTTTTATCCAGTCGATCAATCTCCTGTTGTAATTTTGGTAAACTAGAAAATGATACTATTTTTAGCATTTTAGGTTAGCAATGTAAGGAGTGTTCAAAACCAATCTTTATATTGACGCATGACTTACAGTAGATCAACACTGCCATCTTTGTTCGTGTCCAGATATGACATGACAGAATCTAGAGCTGCTTTACTTATGGGGTATCCCTCCATCTATAAATAAACTGATTTAATTAAACTGCAATTTATTTTATGTATTATTCACTAGACTTGCAATTTTAAAAGGGTAGTTTTTGAATTAATACAACTCTTTTTATGGTGCCTATTTTTTTCAATAAAAAAAAATAAAAACCTGTACCAATATATCAATGTGAAGAACATTTTGACAAGTGGATAATTGTATGAAATTTTCTTGTCTTATGGCAAATATATGTAATTTTACCATAATATGAGCATTTCAACGTCTACAGCATTTAGACATTTAGATAGCACTACCTCAAAAGCAAATTGCATCTCATCCCTGGTCAAACAATTGTTGGAGTCTTTGTCAAATTTGAGAAATAAATCTATTGTCCTTAAATGCTCCTTCATGAAATACAGAATCCTTATCGGGTCTATATTAAAAATGTTCTTTGGATCCGCTGTGGTAACAGTTCCTGTGTTTAGCGGGAGTGACGTATCGTAGCGTACAATAAACATTCGTTTTTGTTGGATTTTCTCCAACACTGATTTGAATTCCTTGTCCACCACGACGCCCTACAAAGAAGCCAGAAAAAAAATTTAAAAGTTTTTTTAATATTTTAAATCTGCACATAAATTAAAGGTTCAAATATTTATGTTTAAATCGGCAATTTTTAGATAGAATATTGACAATTAAGTTGATATACAGTCAAATAATCAGTGAACAGTTTCTTCTTTTAACATTTTCAGAATTCTTTAGTCAATTTAATGACTTTGTTTGCTAATGCAATCTGTTGCTGTTTGGGCAAAAGTTTATTGATTTATTTTTTAAACTGAATTAACTTTTTTAAAAACCTAACTGACTGTCTATTTTTTTTCCTGTTTATCAGATCAAGTAGATGACATTATGTTGTATAGAATACGAATAGACTGTTGTAAGCCACGAAAAATATATTTCAACTCATCGATTTCAACTTACTGCAAGGTCGAGTTCTTGTAGAGCGGAATGTTTTGCTCGGAGCAGACGATTCAGGAATATTGACGTCATTGGTGCTGTGATGGGATTCTGTGAAAGCTATAAAAACCAAAAGAGTCACATCGTATACATAGGACACCATGCAGGTATACTTCAGTGCTCTACTTATTTACACCAGTTTCGTATTTTCTACATTCATACATTTTAATTCGATGCATGAATTTGCACAATATTTTAACACTAACAAAAATCATCATTATAGTTTTGTAGCTAAACACATGTATATTTCTGATTAGAAAATTATGAAGCTGCAATATAAACACCATCTTCTATCTATTTTCATTTACTATACTGTTTTTATATACTATTTTTGTTGAAAAAGCTGAGCAAGTGGTTGACTTTTAACTGCCACGTACATTGAGGAGTCGTAGCGATTTGTTCTTCTCTAGACCCTTGATAATCTCAAACAACGCGGGGGGATGAATTCTGTTGCACGTTAAGTCGAGGTGTTGCAGTGTTGTATTGTTCTGTAGGAGCTTCCCAGTAGCAACACTCCCCTCAAATCCAAAACCATTCCACGCTAATATCAACGTCTTCAAATTTGTATTTTTCTGTAATAAAGTAGAGGAATTTTTTTTTACTTATACCATAAATTATTGATTCGATTGCATTTGATTCATGAAAACAATATGTAGGTCAAAGGATTTACAAGAAAAATTCGAAACATCCATTTTTGAGGATGTTTATAAATGCTTTATATGGAGAAAGAAAAAGAGTATCTCACTCGAACACCATTAGCCAGTCCGACAGCCCCCACAACTCGTATGTGATTCCAGCTGAGATCCATGGACTGAAGGATGTCGTTCTCGGCTGTAAGAGTGTATTTTATTACCAAGTTACATTGTTATCAAGTCATATAATCAAGTACCCGTTCATTTCATTATCAAGTTACATTGTTATCAAGTTATATAATCGAGCACCTGTTTATTCTCACTTAACTGTATTCACTCCGTAAAGTCCTCCTATCTTACCTAAAGCTATCCCGATAGCAACTCCGCTGTCTCCCAAGTTATTGTGGGCCAAAATCAAGTCGAGGATACTTTCATTTTCCTGAAATTACAATGGTTTGAAATGATTTGACTACCAGCACATTAAGGATAATTATTACAATGCAATCTAAATGTTCCTTCTGATGCTTGATTCCTCACAAATGTCCTCACCTGGATAATTTTGCACACAGAATTTACATCCCTGTCTTTCAGGTCATTGTCTAAAAAGAATAAAGCAAACTTCAACATTGAAATAATGTATATATTTACGAATAAGATTTTAAATGATGAATTCTTTTTCAAGATTCAAGAAACTAGACGTATCTTTAGATTTATCAGATATGAAGCAAAACCAGAGTGTGTAGTGGAGGCTAATCAAGAGGTATTCAACATCCAAGGTTACGAAATTCTTGCATGTTAAGCGACATAATAATGATACAACATAAAAATTAATACTGGTAGAATCTAAGCCTGGTGAGATAAAAAAGAGACATAAAGGAAATTTTGTAATGATAGGAGCTAGAAGGTGTAGTATTGTAGACATTCCATTTTTTGTAGATTTGCCGTACTTACGACTGAGGTCGAGTTTCTGCAGTGTGTTGGATTTGCTGAGGAATTCCGCCAGTTTGGCCAATGGTTCCCCGGATAGATGACAGGATGATAAAATCTAAAGCAAACATGGAGTTCAACATACATATACAAATCAATGCATTGTTTGCTCAAGGTAACAAATCATGGAGTGTGTATCCAGTTTATTTCAGCAAAATGTACGCATAAAGTCAGGATCAAAAAGATATGATCAAAGATTTAAATTTTAAACTTGTTTTTCTTTTTTCAAATCCTTTAAAATAACTCAACTCCTTAGTCAAAAAAGATGAGGATTAATTTTTGATTGTATGTCGGTTTTAAATTCTTATTGTGTTTGTTTATTAACGTCATGAACTGGAACATGGCAGAGATTCAGTCCCCGTTTATTAAACATTTGTTTGACATCAATTCTACACACCATCGATCTCTCAAACCTCCTTAAATGGATCATTAACATTTATATAATGCAGGAAATTATCATCTTATTTTTATAGTTTGCAAAGCAGGAAGAGTTTAAAATAGAAAAAAGAAATGTCCCCTATCTGTTCTCTGTAATTTTTTTTACACGCTGTATGACGATTCACGCAATTGCAAAACTGAATATATATATACATGTAGGGCCTATATATTAATCATATGTTGACCAACCTTGAGGACAATTATTTCAATAATTGAATAAATTATGATTTTTCAAACCTTTGAGATTAGCAATAATTGAGGAATAAATTTAAAAAAAAAAATTAATGACGGCACACTTTCAGCTCTCAACAAGAATAAAACGAACTCGTGATCAGTAACATATAGTACTATAAGTTAAAGGCAAGGATTTAATTAAAAATAACACCCGTATAAACCTTCTTGTCAGCAGTAAGTAGATCCAGACTTAGACTTTTGTAATCTTTTAGATATCACCTACTTATCTAGAAACTTGTCAAAAGTTATAAGCTCTTTCACATATACTTGTTTGAACATAATAATGGATTAAGATTATAAGCTCTTTGTGATTTCATTCTCTTACGAAGTCAAATGTCCCTTCTGTCTTCAGATAACCCTTAGCTACATGTAGCTAGGTATCATCTTGTTGAAATACGTTATCACTTTACCAGTAGGACATAATCAGGTTGAAAGACAGTCACTATATCAGATATCATTGATATCAGTTAATAAACTAGATATCTCTTGGTAATACTCAGATG
Organism: Saccostrea glomerata; assembly: GCA_003671525.1. Taxonomy (NCBI): domain Eukaryota; kingdom Metazoa; phylum Mollusca; class Bivalvia; order Ostreida; family Ostreidae; genus Saccostrea; species Saccostrea glomerata. The sequence continues at coordinate 685,378 of PRKT01000070.1, forward strand.
TTCTATCGGATATCACTTTCAAATCTAGATATCCTTTTTTGACAGTTTGTAGTTTTATCAGATATTACCAAGCTAGATATTCTCTCAGTAAATGCCAGCAGTTCTTTAAGTTTTTCACTTACTAAGTAAGATATCCCTCTGATTACAGTGACTGATTCTATACGATATATTTACCAAGCTAGATACCCGTTTGTTTACTATCGATAATTCTGTAAGATCTAACTAACGAATCTAGATATCTTTTTGAATGGAGTCATTAATCTAATAGATATACTAGCAATTTATCACACTGGATATCATTTTGATTACAGCCAGTGATGCTCTAAGATTTAACTTACCAAGCTAGATATCCTTTTGTTTACAGTTTCTAATTCAATGATATAACTTACCAAGCTAGAAATCCTTTTGTTTACAGTCAGTAGCTCGATCAGGTAATCAATTTCTTTCACGGTCAGTTTATTTCCAGTCATATTTACTTCGCAAATCTCACTATCATTCTAAAAATTATGAAAAATAATAAAAGTTACCACTCACATTATAGATATCAAATCTTGTACAATCAGCATCGGAAATCATTTCAGTTTTTGGTTGTCTTAGACATAAAATAAAACTAAATGAAAATGGAATGCCAAAAAATCTATCTATGCTAAGAAAAAAGAAAAAAATAATGTGATAACTATTCTAAAAGTGCGCAACTGATTGTTTTCAAGCTCTTTAAAGCATAGAAAGCAATATCTCTACACAAGAGCGGCCATCACCAGAAGCATACACCACGCAGAGACACAAAAACAGAGGTTACCTCGTCAGAATCATAGTCATCGTCATCGAATTCGAAGATTTTCTGTAACAATTTTCCTAATTGTCATGTATCTCTCGCATATCATTTTTATGAATTTTATTTTGAAGAAATAGGATAAAACAATAAACATAGTACTTCCTCAAAAATATAAGGATATACAAAGTCCTGCTCTGTGTTGTTTTAATTCTTTATTATAATGATGTAAATCTGTTGAAACTTACTATAAAGGTCAATAAAGCGGCCTTGAGTTCCTTGTTGGAGAGGTCAAGGTTAGAGAGGTTTACAGACGTCTTGCCGAGCTCTCGTAGAATCCTGGAACACGGCACCACGCCTAGCTGACTACAGAAGCTTCGGTAGTTCCTTTTGTGTAAGTCCACGACGGATTCATACCTTAATGGTGAAGATTCCTCTGTTAAAGGCAATAAGATACATTGTACAATTACCGTATCGCTTAATGACTCTAATATGTCCGTAAATGATTCGTATGCCTTCTAAACAAAACACAATATTTGACTGACTAATATTACTAAAATGTTTCATCACACTTTGTTTGACACCAATACATCTAAATGGTACAAAACACAAACAAAAATTTGATGCATGGATTGATATAAATTTTTCAAACTGCTTTTGAATGGAGATGAACAATCCTTAATACATTAAGAAATGGTAAGCTTTCTTTAGTGCTTAAATATGCAACTTTGTATCGTTTTCTACTAGTATGTAATTCTCTACAAAGTTTTTTAGATATTTTTAACATTGTGACAAAATCTTACAAATTTCTCCTATCTTATCTGGAAAATATCATTCAGGCTACCTATTTAAATTTTGAACAATGAGAATTTTTTTTTTAAAAAATAGGTTATTTATTCTTAACTCTTAATAAAGAAAATAAAACATTTTGGTGATGGCAAAAATAATCGTCTATATATATAAAAACTTACCCTCCAATTCATCATTAATTTTTTCCTCATTCATTGTAAAAAGGAAGGATATAAATATGATAACTCTATAAATATAAGAAATTCATTCCTTATTGCTTAACCTTCCCTCAGAAAACGTAAGACTGGGGCAATATGGCGGAGGGTCCCTGATGTCATTTGAATTGTAATAAGAGATTTCAGATTTAGAGGGTAAACCAACAAACTAGGAGATTGATTATTTCATTGCCGCCGTGATCTTTAATAATCTAATCATTGTCAGGGAGTATGACCCCAGCAGTTTACCCTTTAATCCTGCCTTTAGATGGCTTTTCAATGTGATTTTCTTTACACAGATTTATTTTATATTTTTCATCTTGTTTTGTTCCGTCTTTTTGAGATCGTTTAAAGAGCAACAATATAAAAGTGCTTCGGCGAGGTGGAAGTACAACAATAACTTAGTATGTGTTTTTATCACATGTAATTAATAGTTGAGAATTCCGTCCATTTGATAGAAGGGGCAATTCTATGCTCAATATTGGTTACACAATAAAGAAAAATTTGAATCATTTTATTAAATGTTTCATGAATCATTGTGAATAAACACAAATTTATATTCTGTAATCGAAAATATATTCAACTCAAATGCTATTGTGTAATGATAGTAATTAAATTTTGTATATTCTGTCTGGTGATAAATTTTAAGCTTTGGAACCTTGATTCCAACCTAATCTCTCTGATTTTGATCAACTAAAAACAATTTCCCATGAATTCTCCCAGATTTCTATAAACTTCCTATTCTTTAGCGTGTTCTTATTCTACTTTTATGTACATATTTTGTTTTCACGTACCAATTATTCTCATCATTGTGGCATATACTTACTTACTTTTCTGTTGACTTCATTCTAGTTTACTTCTAAAATTACTATCTAAAAGTTCTACAATAATTTCTGTACTTTAATCATAATTACAAATATAAGAACATTAAGTAGTATGCATATAGTTCCTCACCATCATCACTTTCGAAGTCAAAATCATAGTCATCTTCTGGATCGAATGGAGTCTTAATCGCTGAATCTCTCACTACGAAAGTTCTAGACGTACGACCTCCCATCAGGGGTAAATTTTTTAAGGACGCCCGCGTCAAGTTTCTGGAGAGAGCACGTGACATCATTGCGCGGGAATCATTTCGGCTAAGGCGGGAAAAAACGCCCTCTAGGTCTGGTGTCTTTTCGGAACCCTCGGGTATTGTTGATATGACTCGTTTGACCGGAGAAGAGACAAGGTGTGGAAATTGAACATCCATGTTTTCTTCTGCAAAAATCAAAACGAAATTCACGTGTTTAAAAATATTACATGGGCTATTTTCATTTATAACTCTAATAGAGGATAACGGAATTGTATCTTTATCATTTGTATGCACTTATGTGATGCATGTTTTAGAGTTCAAAGCTGCGCTAGAATGTTGAAAAAATGCAACATGTACTTATGATATTTCTATAATTTTTTCTGTTTTCATAATTTATACAACAAACCAGAATATTGCAAAATTTTTAAATTAAGTCAAAATAATTAAGAAGAACAATTCTGATTAAATAACTCTTATCCTTTTTTAATCTAGAAGTTTTCGTTGAAATGTATGAAAAGTTTCTTATGATTCGTTATCATTTCATCGAGTTTTAAAATCAAGCATATAAAGACATTAAACAAACATGGTTAATTTAAATATAAATATTTTCCCACCATGGTGTTTAAGTGACAATCAGATTTGATATCAAAAGATTAATCAATAAAAATCTGAAGGGGGGAACAAAAATATCTTACCGATTGTATCCGGCTTTCTGCTTTCCCGAATAGCAATTGTATAATTTATATAAAACTTTCATTTTGTAATCCTGTTAGATTATACATAACCTGGCCTAAATACAACTGATTGTTTTACATGTAGGTTACGAGAGTAATTTTATATTTAGAAATTTAAGCTCGGTATTAATTTATTACTTTACAATGACCTCGAAAAGGGTTAGTTTCTAACACTACATTCGAGCAAATGACGTAGTTATAAATATGACCTCGTAAGATCAATGCTTAGTTTTGGAAAACTGCCCTTATTTACATAATTTCCGATTTCTTAATTTGTTTTTCTAATACTTATTTTATATCCATTCGTTCTGTTTTTCCTGTTCTGTAATTGACTTTTCAAAATGTTTCTTTAAATAATGATAATAGAGTGAAATAAAAATTCATGCAAAGAAATTCGAAGTGTAGATGTATTTCGCACCTGTTAACCATTTATATTTGTATGGGAGACTTGAAACAAACTGCGGAAATATCCAGTGGTGATAGCTTGATTTTCCCCAATTTCTTCAGTCTTTTCTTTATTTTTCTCATTATCATCCTTGTATTTTGGCCCTTTAGTCCTTGCACTTTTGTTTAAACGTCAGAATATATAGGGAAACCATATGCATGAGAAATCACGTTCTTTTAAGATCATGCCTTAATTAACAAGCAGTTTAAATAGTTATTCAAAATTGAGGATTATGATTAAACTCTAAACTCTAATCCTTTCATTAGACTCTAGGCGAATGTTTAACGAGGTTTTCTGAGGTCAAAATGTGAGGCAACTTCTACCCTGTTGTTTCCAATCTAGAATTATGAAAGTTCACCAATACAGTTACCCGATATTTACAGATATCAGTGGTTTGTACTTTTATTGTATCGGAATAACAGCCAGTATACTTACCGTTATCAGGCAATACTAAGTGACCTACTCTTTGGTCAATACTACGCACGGGACTTAGGCGTTCCAAAAACAACGATTTGATCTCTAAATATAAAGTTTAAACACCTAATTCTCGCACAATAGATCTAAGCCAAGTATTTGGTTTGATTAAGTTTCAGATATTGAGAGAGAGCTTATATAAAATGGTCAACATATTTTTGTTGTTTTACGTTCTGTGATCTACGTCAGGACGAGTGGATTCTGATATAGATTTTTGACTTGTTTCGGCTGTTAAAGGATGTAAATATTTTAATCTTTATAAAAACTAGTTATGAATATCAAATAGCTTCATAATTTATTTGAACGTTATAAATAAGTACATTCTGTCACTGTCTTGGCATTATTGAAATATGTAATGAAAAAATATTTCTTATAAAAAATATATAGGGCTATAATTTTCATAATTTGGGGTGGGGGATTTTTATTATCATTCCTTACTTTAAGTAAACAGTAAAACATAGTTTGGTACAGACACATATTATTTCTAGTGCATGCTTAAATCATTTTAATTTTGTCAAGATTTTAAGGGACATTTTTCAGGATAAAATCACAATGGAGTGATTGCTCAAGTTACGCAGAGTTTGTCAGAGAGGAGAAATTTTGACAAAATCATTGTACTATTCATAGTGGCATATTTTTTTCCCGCTATGTGCAAGATAAATTATGTCTTTATTCAAAATAATTATGCCTACATGCAAGATAATTATTTTGACTCCATGGAAGTTACAACTCTTATAAGAGAAAGTGCTTCTAATATGGGTAAAATCAAGTAGTAACACCCGTATCTGAAATCGTAAATGCTAGATGCAACATGTACTTACGTAGACAAGTGACTAATTATGATTGTTAACATTCGAGAAAAATATGTAGATATGAGCATTATTTATGTTAACATGTTGGTTAATTATGTTGACTTGCGACTTACTTATGTTAACATGCGACTTAATTATGTAGACATGACATATTTGTTTCAACACGCAAAATGTTTATATCAGCATGCGACTTATTTTTGTTAGCATGCAAGTTGCATTTTAATTTAAAAGAAAAAAGATCAATTTTTCTTCTTTTAAAGTATTGTATTCATATGAAGCAGAATTTGTGCAAAATCTATGCGTGAAAAGAAGAAATCACTTGCTGTGGCCTTCAACTCAACATTAAGATATATCGACGGCGTATTGTCAATTAATAATGGTTATTTTCATTCCTATGTCGATACGATATATCCTATGGAGCTTGTGATAAGAGATACCAAAAAGTCTGACACATCTGTTTTTTACTTTGATATTTTGAAAAAGACGTTAATGGTAATCTAACAACCAAGCTTTATGATAAACGTGATGACTTTAACTTTTCTATCGTCAACTTCCCTTACTTATGCAGCAACATACCTTCATCGCCTGCATATGGCATATATATATTTCTCAGTTGATTCGATACGCAAGAGCATGCTGTAGATATGAACAATTTCTAAAACGAGGTAAATTATTGACAAACCAATTGATGAAACAAGAATATCAGCAGTCTCGTTTAAAGTCATCATTTCGTAAGTCCCATAGTCGATACAATGACCTTGTCAGCAAATACAATTTATCATTGAGTCAAATGCAAAATGACTTTTTTCATTGTAATTGTTAGTTCAGTATTTATACACTGGATTGACGACGGTTTTTCCGTTATATCCCGACCATGACAAGGAGCACACGGCGGGTGTGACCGGTCAGCAGGGGATGCTCAATCATCCATGACACCTGATCTCTTCTCTGATGTTTCAGAGATCTGTGTTTGCTCCGCTCCTATTTTGTATTGTTTTATGGACTTTGATATTGAATACAGGTCGTTATCTCCATATCCCACTTTGTTAAGTTTGGATTCCTATTTTTACATGTAGCCTGCTGCACAAAGAATAATTTAGTAAAATGAAATACTCTATACTGACCCTTTATTATATAATGAATTACCTTTCACGAACATTAACTTTCTATCATCATTTTTGGCCTTTTAACTTAAAATTAGCATTATTTTAATAATATAAAAAAAATACATCACAGTCCCCCACTTAATATTTCATTTTCTGAAAATGTAAGATATTTAACTAATCTGCTTAAAAGCGAAAATGACATTACTTTCAAATGATTTTTTCTTTCCTTTTTGAATTTTTAACACCAGAAAAAAATATGAGAGTCCCAAAAGGTCAAATGATTGACTATTCGAAGTAATTTGGAATGAAACATATGTTGATAACGAACAGTATACAAGTTCAAAAGACCATAAAACAATACAAAATTGGAGCAGAGCAAACACGGACCTCCAAAACATCAGAGATGGGATCAGGTGCCGTGTCCAAGAAAATCTAAAGCGACACACCGCAGCGAACCATTGACCCCGTAGTCAAAGACAGAATAATTGGTGTATTAAAACTATTTTACAATTAATGGAAAATTATTATTGTCGAATATTTGAGATTAATATGTCGGCTTATCTTTGTTTTAAATTTGATCGTGATACATGTTTCTAGCTATCTAGGCTTTGTGTTTGTTTACAATTACGCGACCAATCATTCCTTCCATCGCTTGTTGACATTAATTTACACAGCGTGATCAAATGTTAAATCTAATTTTACAAACTTACGGAAAACATTATTTTCTGTAAATAAATCGAATCTTTCAAAAATATTTTAAAATATCTTATGTTAGACTTTAGAACAAAACGCTGGGGTATTTATTTAATATGTACATTAATCAATCTTCAATTTTTATATTTCGTTAGTTCAATGTGTAATTTTACTTTTCATTTTGACGATTCATAGTGTAAGGACTGGCGATCTGCAGTTACTTAACTTCAACCAATTTTGATTTAAATGCACAAGCTTATATTTCTTTGTGCTTTTAACACACAAATAAATCTGTTTACAACACAAATTTTCCCAAACACATTTTTTTAATCACAGATTTTTACCATGGCTATTTCATTTTTAAACTTTTAAAGAAAATCTTCATAAAGATCTAATTAGAATTATACTCAATGAAATGGACTAAACATCGATAAGTATCTCCGCACCTGTAAACTTCATAAGTGACTTCTGTGCTTGCACAATGCCCATTTTAAAGCGGTTAGCTTAGCTAAGCGCTTTATGGCATGTGTCCGATTTTTATCAAAACCGGAAACTTCCATAAGGCGCTACCTATCGACAACGGAAACTTCAACAAAGCCTCTACCTAGTACCTATGATTTGTTTCTAACACATATAGCATATGTTAAATAAAATCAAGACTATCAAAACAACATACTCTTTCGGTTCTTTATTTTTTTTTTTTTGATTTTGTTTGTCAATTAAATAAATCTATAATTGTTCTATAATTGTTGTATTAAAAAAAGTTTATGTATAGGAGCATTTGGTGTCGAGATTAAATTTCCGTGACATCAGCTGATGGCGATCGGGCCCTGTGACAAAATTCTAAGTCAGCATGAAGTTTAGCAGATAACATTATCAACGCGTTAGAATTAAACTTTAGGAAGAAATGTATAGCGAGAAATATCAAATTTGAACCCAATGCTACACGAAAACCAGTAGGCATTTCCGATTTATGAGTTAAATTTAAGCCTGAATCGAACAGGTGGTCAAAATGGTGTTGGACACCTTGTGTATTTATATATAGAGGGAGTAGAATGTTTCGATATTAGAGTAGAATTTCGATAGAGACTTACTGAAAAAAAAAAAACTAGGTGCCTGTGATTAATTATAAGGCACGCCTCGTGAACAATAAATATTAGACCAAATTATGTCACTGGGCACAGGGAGGACGGGTTAATTACTGGCTAAAGGGGTTTAAGGTTAAGAGAATCTCTCAGTCTGGGATGTTATTGGTTATACCATTTAGTTAAGTACTACAAAATTCATTGTGTCTGCTTCTTCGCTGATGACACTGGAAAAAGATATGCATGCCTACTTTAATATCATCATACAATGGATTTTTTGTTATTGTACACTGTACATATTCGATGAAAGCATGCTAACCGCTTTTCAGTACTTTCAGTACTTTGATTATTACAGGTTGAATAGTCAAGTTGAAAAAATAATTCAAGATTTTAAAGCAATGAATTTAATTTGTGTAATAATTTATTCAAAACCTGTAAATGATTAGTATAGTGTGCTAACATTTTAATTTTGTTCTGTGATTTTAAAAATATCAGTAGCAGGTTATACAATGAACATGTAAGTAGTAATAAACCCGCATCGTATGTACGGAATCGAAAATTTAAGAACTTATATAACAATCTGCAGCTACATGTATTGAATATCAGAAATTTATCATGTAATTACACACTTTTATTTCCTAATTCCTAATTCAAGCTGTTGAAATCATGACCTACACCATAGTTAAACATTAATTGTCTTATAATCGGCACTAAATAGGGCCTTTGAGCAGGGAGGGATCTTTTTTGTGCCAGCACCTAAAGCGACACAGGACTTTGTTTTATACGGTCTCATCGGAAGAACAGGTCCCCACGTCCCACAGTGGGATTCGAAACCACGACGTAAGGAGCTGATCCTTACCTCGCGACTATAGAGCAGTCTCTCTAATCACTGCGTTATGCAGGCAACCTTGGGGGATATAAAATGAAAACAATGAAGAAAACGGTCAGTTAAAAAAAAGGGGTCGTTTTGAAATATTATTCTTATGACCTTCAGGGCAAGTATGAGAAACCATGTTTATGAAAGCTTCCTGATATTAAAAAAAAATTACTTTTTTTCAAATCATGACTAGAGTTTTCCCTTGCAAAGTGATTGTGTATTTTGGGGGGTAGTGGGGATGGGACGGGAATGAAGCGGTCTGTTTAACTGTCCATATGTCTGTCTGTCCCTGAAAGTTTTCCCAGAATGCCAGGCTATAACATTAAGAAACCAGAAGCTTGTACTCGATACAATGATTTCAAATGATCCTAGGATGTGTCATTGTATTTATTCAAGGCAATATTACGGGAAATTCAAGATCACTGGAGAAAGAATCAATGTTTTGTTGCATTCATTTATATGTAATCGAGAATATCTGTAAGCTCATACTTGATACAGAGATTGCTTGTGATAAAAAGGTTTTTTTTACGATTTTGACTCAGAAAATAGTATTTTTTCATTCTGACTATATTTGTTTAAAAAAGTTCATACTTGATCAAATTGCTTATAGTCCGCCCGTTTTCAGATGACTTAAATAAGGTCATTTTAACAAATTCAGGGCCAATGACAGAAAAGTTGTAAAACACCTGTCAGAGTTATGAATTTCTAAAAGTTGTTTAAGATTGAGGGTTTGTCTTGACAAAGAGCCAAGGTTATTCTGTTAAAATCAAGGTCACTGACAGAAGAAATCTGTTCTCTTCCAGGTTATGAACTAGTAAGTGAAAATCATTGGAGGCTCTTACTTGAAACATAGATTACTTATGATTGGAGGTTGTGTCATGTCACCCTGATCAAAGGTCTTTCTGGCAAATCAAGGTCACTGAGAGAGAAAAATTGTTTAAGCATAACTTTGTAATTAAGATTCACTGGAGGCTCATGGTGAGAAGAAAAGGTTGTTTACATAAGAAAGTGCAGTAACCTTGACCCAAGGTCGGTACTTCCTGTCCACAGCTCCAACGGAAGACCTACTCGTTGCTTTGCAACGAGCTCGGCTCTAGTTTATGATTATTGTGCTTTTTGTTAAACATTTAAAAATATCTTTGTTTAATATTCTATGATATGAAAGTTAAATATTTTTATTTAAATTGTTGTAACTCCGCAGAAACGCAGGTCAACTTCAAACTTTCATATCAAGAGGAGGCGGTCGGTAATCAATAATTCAATGATGTCATAATTTCACGCCGTTTTCGGAAAACTTCGTTGGTTCTACCGAGTAATTGTTTTAAATATTTTAGGTTATTTTTTTGGTTCTTCTGTAACAAATTGGGATGAGGCAAACACCGAATGTGAGACGAGAGGAATGCAGCTTGTGTTTTTGAAGAATGAATCTCAGTATCTGGCAGCTAAGGCCTACTTAGAAACCAAAGGGTGAGGACATAATGTTTATAATTTCATATTTTAAGTTGTAATGCCCCCCCCCCCCGCAAATACTTAAAAAAATATTTCATTAAAATATCTTAAAATAAGTCTTATATTAATATCTTTTGTACAATTATTTTCATTGCATAAAAGTAAAATTATTTTGAGTTAATCAATGTCTAAGATTCAAATATATTGAGATAACGACCAGTATTCAAGCTGAAGAGTCCATTCAAACTATACAAATCAGGAGCAGAGCAAACACAGAGCTCTAAAACATCAGAGGTGGGATCAGGTGTCATGATGGAGTGAGCATTACCTGCCGACCGGTCACACCCACCGTATGACGTGTAATAAGTCAACATTCGTATCCTTTAAAAGTACAAGAATAAATAATTTCAAAAGAATCCATTTTCTTAAATCTAGTCTTAGATATGAATGTTTATCACACATTTCAAATGTCACATACCCAGTGTATAGTACACAATGGATATCGTTTTCACAATATTTTAATTGTTTCTGATTTCAAACGATTGTGGACCTACATATATAAAGAACTACATGTGATTGGCAAAAGAACAGTATGTGATAAAAAGAAATTGTCATGGTTTGTGATTTGATATTATTTATATTTCATTTGCTATCCCAGACAAAAACACATAACTCTCTGGATAAAAAAATTATACCAAACCCAAAAACCATAAGAATAATTGAGAATCCTGTATTTATTGAAATTGAAAGTGATCTGAGATGTCTTGCTATGATAGCACATTGAAAATTTAGGGATATTTTTGTGAGCATTTTCAGTTACCCACTTTGTGATTTTCAGGGCTTCAGGATCCAACTCCCGTAAAGGAAGAAGTTGCAAATGTTTTAAGACAAATTTCGTTAATTTCATTAACAAAATTGTCGGCAAAATAAAATACACGTCAATGTTTGTGTTTTACATAGGTTTTAAATTGTTTAAACTATGGTGTCCTAAGTACTTAATTCTTCTTCAGAATTTATCTCTCTTACTAGAGGGTCAGCTCAACTTAGAGTGACTTACACTACATATTTGATTTTTTTTTCAAAGTCATAAATGTTATCAAATAAGTAAATTTTTCAAAGTTTCTGGATTAATATTGAGATAAAAAAATAATTATCAAGCTCAAAAGCCATTGAAATAATCTGCATTCGGAGCAAATGAAGACCTCTAGGAATATCAGAGATGGAATGGAAGAATCTCCTTTGGTTTAAAGAAAATCAATAGAAAACAAACAAGTTTTGATTGTATGTCTATTTTTGTATACATTTTTGTATCCATCATTGTCGTATATATAATAAAATAAAAAGAACTGATGCTTTTTCAAGTGGCCTATTGCATTTCTCAACAATCTTGTATTTTGATCCTAAATTTAATTAGAAAATAGCAAAGAGAAATAAAACCCAGTGACCTTCCATCAAAGCAAGCTGAAAAAAATAAAGAAACATGATTGCAGTAGAACACTCCTAAAGAATTCAGTAACTTTAATTCTTTATATGTTGCAGCTTGAATCAGGGTGTGTGGATAGGACTCAAGACGCTGTCTACAGAGGACCCCTTTGTGTATAGATGGATGGACGGAGAAGAGGCCATCTACTTTAGATGGGGTTGGGGTGAACCAAATTATCAAAATACTTCCCAGTGTATCAGACTTTTTCACTATAACCTGGAGTTCGGGACCCTAGAATGTACTAAAATGAGACATTTTTTGTGTGAAGGTATAGCTATCTGTGTGTGGCTGTCTGTCTGTCTTTTTGTCTCCTTTTTCTCTCTCTGTATGTGTGTAACATTCTTAGAATCATTCGTCTTTCAATTATCATTAACACCTGGACATTTTCAGATCCAGCCATCCAAGGAGGATGGTCGTCATGGAGCACGTGGTCTGCTTGTAGCGCCACCTGTGGTAATGGAACCCAGATCCGCACCCGATCTTGTGATTCTCCCCGACCTTCTAACGGAGGGGCATATTGTACAGGCTCAGAAAACGAGGATAAATCATGTAATTTAGGATTTTGTCCAGGTATTTATTCAGAAATATTTTTTATTACGTTTTAATTTCTTTCTTCATAATCATTGAGTGCCTGTGTTATTTCTGTCAGTTGACGGCTCTTGGTCTCAGTGGGGAGATTGGTCGATATGTATACTGAGTGTCTGCAGTGCGACAGATCGAACACGCTCCAGGTCATGTGACTCACCGTCACCTAAATTTGGTGGACGTAACTGTGAGGGGAAAGGACGGGAATCGGAAAGCTGTGAAAATGAAATCTGTCCAACAGGGGAACGTAAGTCCCGTAAAATTTGACCTCCCCCTCCTACCGTTAAAAGCAAAAAATTAAGTCGCATGGCTTTTTATGCCCCCTCTCATAAATTCTAAGAAAAACGTTAGAAGAAATCAAGAACATATATTCTGTGCAGCTTGTATTTTTTCTTTAGGATATATATAAATGTGTTAGTATTAAGGAAAAAGTACGATTAAAAAATTTATGTAATTTTTTTCAAATTTGTCATGCTTTTTGTAGACTTAATGTGCACAGAGTTTCCGGACAACGAAATTACATCATCGGCATTAGAAGAAAAATTAACGGAAATATCAAAAGTATTGAAAGTAAACAAAACAAGTCTATCATCACAAAAGCGGAAAAAAGCATGCGCAGAGGACTCAAGGTCCACATCACTGTACATAGGATATGTGGGCGTTATATTCATTAGTTGTTTCTTCGGAATAATTATATTGGTCGATTGTTCATCTTTTATTGTTTGGGCTTTGGAAAAATATAGATAAGAACTTATTTTAATATTATTTATCATTATGCTTTACGTCTGTAAAGATTGATATTAAAAATATTCTTATAAACTGAAGTCTTTCAAATGGCTTCCGTTGTGTCTTTTCCAGACAGACAGTTGTGAGTCTCTAACATACTTAAAATTCACATTTCAAATTATTACTTTCTCTCCGGATTCTGATCTACCGTGAGATATGTTATCGATTAGATACAATTCAAAATTTTTTTTTTAATTCTTCTTCAATAAATCATAAATTAAAGCTCTAAATTCATTGAATGACTTCTCAATCAGAAGAAAAATAACTTATAAGTGGTCATAAAGTTCACATCCAGATACTAGTATATCGACGACATTAAAACAATTAACAATAGTATGTCAACTCGTTTTATTCGAGTGAACTTGAAATTAAAAAATAATACATGTACATGTATACTAATCCTGATGCTTTACTGACTTTAGACAACAAAGAGCAACTATCATCTAAACTGAACAACAAATGATAATAGATGAGATATGACTCCAGCTTTTCTGTTATCAACTTTCCTAACTTATGTAGTAGTATTCCCTATCATAGTTTTGATTAAATAATTTTAAAAAATGGACATTGATTGAATACCATGGTTAAAACACATTACCGTGTGAAAAACATTTTTGTGCATTTAACAACTGTTGATTTTCAAACCCAGCTTTCACTAACCTAACTGTTGAAACGACAATTACCAGACCATACATTTTAAGTACATATTAACATGCAAATAAGAAAGATTTAAAATGCTTTGTTTTGATCAAACAAGTGACACAGAAATAGAAAATAGGCCAGGCAGAAATACTTTAATAGAAAAAAGTCATTTAGAGACGACACTGGTAAAGAAATGACTGATACACGAGAGTTGCCCTATTCAAAACCACACGAGGGTAAAACACTTTAAACCGTATATATAAGTGACTGAATCTTTAGACAGTATATAAATAGAGTTGTGATTTTTTTTTTATATAAACATGACACTAGAGAATAATATGGCTGATCAAGGTATACAATTGTTTGAACATTTCATTAGATAATTTTAGGTTTCGTGCAAAGACATTTCTTTTCTTTATTTTGTGCAGCTTTTTTCGTATGCAAACATTATTAAAAAAAAGAAATAAACACGGATTTTCTAATGTCATTAATTCTTGATATCTGTTTATCTGTTTAAAGTGTTTCCTTTCGAGGAAATAAGATTTTATGTATTCTACATGTATTTTCTAATAATGTCTATGTATATTTAACAAAGTAATCACTGGGCATTTACGCAATATAAATTATGTTAACATGCAAGAAAAATATGTCAACATTCAGCGTAATTATTTCTACATACACGAAAATACATGTAAGTAAACAATTTTAGAAGAGAATATAATTTTGATTTACTTACTAACGTCAGTATCTAATATCAGACATGCAAGATGCAACATACATGTACTTACTGTAAATCACTTTTTATTCGCGAGAACTTTATTTTCGCGTAATTACGCGAGACAGTGAGCTCGCGAAAATTTGAAACCCCCTAGCTTCCGACGTCTATGGGGGTCACGGAGGTTCCTTCACCTAGGCACTTGATCTCATCTCTGAAATTTATATGGGATATATGTTTTAAGCCCTGTTAACAGATATGCATTGTTCGAAGTTTTTACGAAGTTGAGAACTTTTTTTTACTTTTCTTATATTAAACAAACATAATGAAACGCTGCCCTTAAGCTGGAATATCAGAATTTTTATCTGCGTTTGTACCAAAAAATGATTTCATCAGCCCACGTTATCTGTATTTGAAATATTTTTGTTCTACATGTAGTAGGTTTTAATTCTTTTAGATAGAGCTAGAAATATTCAAAATCATCCATATAAAGCAGTCCAAAAACTCAAACTGAAACAAATACTTAAAAAAATATTTCATTAAAATATCTTAAAATAAGTCTTATATTAATATCTTTTGTACAATTATTTTCATTGCATAAAAGTAAAATTATTTTGAGTTAATCAATGTCTAAGATTCAAATATATTGAGATAACGACCAGTATTCAAGCTGAAGAGTCCATTCAAACTATACAAATCAGGAGCAGAGCAAACACAGAGCTCTAAAACATCAGAGGTGGGATCAGGTGTCATGATGGAGTGAGCATTACCTGCCGACCGGTCACACCCACCGTATGACGTGTAATAAGTCAACATTCGTATCCTTTAAAAGTACAAGAATAAATAATTTCAAAAGAATCCATTTTCTTAAATCTAGTCTTAGATATGAATGTTTATCACACATTTCAAATGTCACATACCCAGTGTATAGTACACAATGGATATCGTTTTCACAATATTTTAATTGTTTCTGATTTCAAACGATTGTGGACCTACATATATAAAGAACTACATGTGATTGGCAAAAGAACAGTATGTGATAAAAAGAAATTGTCATGGTTTGTGATTTGATATTATTTATATTTCATTTGCTATCCCAGACAAAAACACATAACTCTCTGGATAAAAAAATTATACCAAACCCAAAAACCATAAGAATAATTGAGAATCCTGTATTTATTGAAATTGAAAGTGATCTGAGATGTCTTGCTATGATAGCACATTGAAAATTTAGGGATATTTTTGTGAGCATTTTCAGTTACCCACTTTGTGATTTTCAGGGCTTCAGGATCCAACTCCCGTAAAGGAAGAAGTTGCAAATGTTTTAAGACAAATTTCGTTAATTTCATTAACAAAATTGTCGGCAAAATAAAATACACGTCAATGTTTGTGTTTTACATAGGTTTTAAATTGTTTAAACTATGGTGTCCTAAGTACTTAATTCTTCTTCAGAATTTATCTCTCTTACTAGAGGGTCAGCTCAACTTAGAGTGACTTACACTACATATTTGATTTTTTTTTCAAAGTCATAAATGTTATCAAATAAGTAAATTTTTCAAAGTTTCTGGATTAATATTGAGATAAAAAAATAATTATCAAGCTCAAAAGCCATTGAAATAATCTGCATTCGGAGCAAATGAAGACCTCTAGGAATATCAGAGATGGAATCAGATGGAATGGAAGAATCTCCTTTGGTTTAAAGAAAATCAATAGAAAACAAACAAGTTTTGATTGTATGTCTATTTTTGTATACATTTTTGTATCCATCATTGTCGTATATATAATAAAATAAAAAGAACTGATGCTTTTTCAAGTGGCCTATTGCATTTCTCAACAATCTTGTATTTTGATCCTAAATTTAATTAGAAAATAGCAAAGAGAAATAAAACCCAGTGACCTTCCATCAAAGCAAGCTGAAAAAAATAAAGAAACATGATTGCAGTAGAACACTCCTAAAGAATTCAGTAACTTTAATTCTTTATATGTTGCAGCTTGAATCAGGGTGTGTGGATAGGACTCAAGACGCTGTCTACAGAGGACCCCTTTGTGTATAGATGGATGGACGGAGAAGAGGCCATCTACTTTAGATGGGGTTGGGGTGAACCAAATTATCAAAATACTTCCCAGTGTATCAGACTTTTTCACTATAACCTGGAGTTCGGGACCCTAGAATGTACTAAAATGAGACATTTTTTGTGTGAAGGTATAGCTATCTGTGTGTGGCTGTCTGTCTGTCTTTTTGTCTCCTTTTTCTCTCTCTGTATGTGTGTAACATTCTTAGAATCATTCGTCTTTCAACTATCATTAACACCTGGACATTTTCAGATCCAGCCATCCAAGGAGGATGGTCGTCATGGAGCACGTGGTCTGCTTGTAGCGCCACCTGTGGTAATGGAACCCAGATCCGCACCCGATCTTGTGATTCTCCCCGACCTTCTAACGGAGGGGCATATTGTACAGGCTCAGAAAACGAGGATAAATCATGTAATTTAGGATTTTGTCCAGGTATTTATTCAGAAATATTTTTTATTACGTTTTAATTTCTTTCTTCATAATCATTGAGTGCCTGTGTTATTTCTGTCAGTTGACGGCTCTTGGTCTCAGTGGGGAGATTGGTCGATATGTATACTGAGTGTCTGCAGTGCGACAGATCGAACACGCTCCAGGTCATGTGACTCACCGTCACCTAAATTTGGTGGACGTAACTGTGAGGGGAAAGGACGGGAATCGGAAAGCTGTGAAAATGAAATCTGTCCAACAGGGGAACGTAAGTCCCGTAAAATTTGACCTCCCTCTCCTACCGTTAAAAGCAAAAAAATTAAGTCGCATGGCTTTTTATGCCCCCTCTCATAAATTCTAAGAAAAACGTTAGAAGAAATCAAGAACATATATTCTGTGCAGCTTGTATTTTTTCTTTAGGATATATATAAATGTGTTAATATTAAGGAAAAAGTACGATTAAAAAAATTATGTAATTTTTTTCAAATTTGTCATGCTTTTTGTAGACTTAATGTGCACAGAGTTTCCGGACAACGAAATTACATCATCGGCATTAGAAGAAAAATTAACGGAAATATCAAAAGTATTGAAAGTAAACAAAACAAGTCTATCATCACAAAAGCGGAAAAAAGCATGCGCAGAGGACTCAAGGTCCACATCACTGTACATAGGATATGTGGGCGTTATATTCATTAGTTGTTTCTTCGGAATAATTATATTGGTCGATTGTTCATCTTTTATTGTTTGGGCTTTGGAAAAATATAGATAAGAACTTATTTTAATATTATTTATCATTATGCTTTACGTCTGTAAAGATTGATATTAAAAATATTCTTATAAACTGAAGTCTTTCAAATGGCTTCCATTGTGTCTTTTCCAGACAGACAGTTGTGAGTCTCTAACATACTTAAAATTCACATTTCAAATTATTACTTTCTCTCCGGATTCTGATCTACGGTGAGATATGTTATCGATTAGATACAATTCAATTTTTTTTTTTTAATTCTTCTTCAATAAATCATAAATTAAAGCTCTAAATTCATTGAATGACTTCTCAATCAGAAGAAAAATAACTTATAAGTGGTCATAAAGTTCACATCCAGATACTAGTATATCGACGACATTAAAACAATTAACAATAGTATGGCAACGAAGTTTTCCGAAAACGGCGTGAAATTATGACATCATTGAATTATTGATTGTATGTTGTATTGTATTATAGATTGTATATTCCATTCGAACATTTTTCGCTCATTTAGAGACGTCACCATATACCAGTGAAGAGCTTCAGATTTTTACCTTTACTAAGCACTTAGGCCATTGAGCAGTGAGGGATCTTTATCGTGCCAACGCCTACCGTGACACGGGATCTAAGTTTTATTAAGGCCTCATCCGCAGGACTCACAACTTTTACTTCAAAATGCCGAGCGCATGGCGTAGGAACATTTGCGACCTTTTTATGATGACTGTTTAAGACAAGTGATTTCAAAGTCTGTGCCCTCCGTGCATGGCAAAATGCACAAATTTAAAGGGGGTCGGGGGATTGAAGAAAGGCGTGTTGGGCTATAGGGATAAATAGTATACAATTTCATTGCAAAAGCTCTAAAGCCTCATAAGATATCGCCTAGAAATGAAAGTCTTACAAACAAAAAGAATGTATGACTTTACGAACTTGACCTTTGATCTCAAAATATATAGGGATCTTTCGGAGACAATAGGTTTGTTTGTTTGTTATTTAACACCCCTCTCGTTAATTTTTCACTTATACGGAGACACCACCACTTGCCGGTAGACAGCTGCACATTTTGACATATACTCGGCACTCATTGCCATTGAGCAGTGAGGGGACCTCTATTTATATTGTCTCATCTAAAGAATCGGTCTCCACATCCCAGAGTGGGATTCTACCCCGCGAGGTAAGGATCAGCTCCTGACTTTGCGATTCCAGAGCAGACACTCTAGCCACTGCGCCACGCTAGCGACTTTTGCAATAGAATTTTTGGTATAAAATTTCTCTGCAAGAGCTCAAAGGCGCCTTAAGTCTTTTAAGGATTCTTAAGTCACGGAAACAAAGTGTTTTAAAAACAGACTGAATTTATGAAATATAACCTTGAACTTGCACCCTTTGATCTTAAGATCAATAGGGGTCTTCTTTGTGCAATAGGGATTGATATGTAAAATTTCAGTGCAAAACCTTAGTGTCTACTCGAGATATCGTGAGGAAACGAAGGTGTTAGAGACAGATATAAGTTCAGAAGGATGAACAGACGAACGGACAGACAGACCCAAATTGATATCCCCTACTTTCAGTGAAAGCGGGGAACAACAATAACTCAGTAAATCCTAAGATATTACTGAAGACTTTGAACAACTAAGTTGACTACCATCTAACATTCAGTATGTACTCACATAAAAAACATTTATCTCTGCTCAAATCCCTGGGTGCCGACTTAGGAACTTAATTTTAAACTCTCCACCAGCAAGTGGTTGCGTTTCAATTTGAGCGAAAAATTCTCGAAAATAAAAATGATAAAATGAAAATAAAGTGTCCAAGTAATTGTTAATTTCTTCCCACTTACCAGAATAAACTGACTCTAAACATCTTATGATAAAGATCACAATCTGGATGATACAGATGCCCATGCTTAAACACGGCGAGGAAAAGAGAGATACGTTCTAATTCGAACTAATAGAAAAGACAATCAGAATGCTTAGCTATAAAATATTGTGTCAATAAAATTTTGTTTAAATATTTAAGCGGCATTGTCCCCTCTAATAGAATCAATATACACATCAATTGATGTTCAATCTAAATCTTGAACGCGTTCTGGTCAATAATGAACTGTCAAATGAAAAGGTTAATAAAGATTGTTAATCTCACTGTACTTTAAACTAAAGTACGAAACATCCACCTTTTATTTAAGAACCAAGCTCGATGATAAATATGATGACTTTAACTTTTCTATCGTATACTTCCCGTACTTATGCAGCAATATATCTTTATCACATTCATACAGAGTTTATATATCTCATTTGATTCAATACGCACGAGCATGCCCCACGTATGCACAATTTCTTGAATAAGGTTTATTATTGAAAAACAAGTTGATGAAACAAGAAAATCAGCAATCTCTTTTAAGGTCATCAATATTTTTGTTCTATTGTCGATACAATGACCTTGTCAGCAAATACAATTTATCATTGATTCAAATGATGACATTTTTATTACTAATTGTTAGTCCATTATTTATGCTGAATAGAAGACGGATTTTTCCGTTATTTCCCGATCATGACAAGGAGCACACAGCGGGTGTGACCAGTCGGCAAGGACTGCTCACTCCTCCATGGCACCTGATCCCACCTCTGATATTTTAGAGGTCTGTTTTTGCTGTGCTCCTATATTGTACTGCTTTAATATGGACTTTGATATTGGATACTGTTTGTTATTTCCATATCCTTCCTTACTTTTTTGAGAAGTGGCAAAACATTTCTTTCTTAGAGTCCAATACGGTTTACTTATGATTATAAGTATATCTGGCTCAGAATGAGAAGAAATAAAGAGCTGCTGTTTAAAACTCTCAAATAAAGATATTCCTTTCTCATATCAATATTTTGTATTGTTCCTATTATTTGAGGGGACTTTTTAGATTGAATACTGTTTATTATCTCCATATAAATCAAATCATCGATAAATTTAATCTACATATCCAATGAAGATCACCTTGATTTTAATTTCGGAATCATTGGAAATATTCTACACGGAACCTCATCCTTAACTGCAACTTAAAAGAATATAACTGCAAAAACACTTTTGAGTGTTAAACTGATATTAATTCTTTTCGTTCGAGAATTTTTCAGTAAAATAGAAATACCATCATAATTATACCGGTAATAGGTTTTATTTTAGGTCTTTAGTAGGAAAATATAAGGTCGTTTTACTGATTGTAGACAATAAAGGCCATCTACCATCTTAAATGCATGAAATTTCATGGTCCAAGTTTTCCCATCTCCAACTTTCCTTATTTACATACATCGTATTGAGATAACGAACAATATCGTGACAATGTATGTCATGATCGGGAAATAACGGGAAAATCCGTCGTCCCTAAGTAAATACATTAAACAGCCCCTCATTACTTACTCCAATAGACATATAAATGACCAATATTCAAAGGGGGAATAGAAAAGGAAACTAGCATTGATACACAGAACTTTGGTTGTGCAACATTTCGAAAACCTTTAAATGGATCTTAATTGCAAATTTATACATGTTGATTACAGATTTCTAACGTAATTCTCTTCTTTAGAAATACATTATTATTATGAACAATTGTTATAAATGGGAGTGTTGGAATGGAGCCAAATGCAGTTGTTAAAATAGAACAGTGTTGAAAATCTTGAATAATGCTGCTTTCAGGATATAAATTTTAAATATTGACATCTCATGTATGGCCATTCAAAAGTAGAATTTATCATTGAGTATATACGAGTGTTGATCCCAAAGTAATGTCTCAACCTCCATAAAATTGTTACTTGTCGACGCAATGACGTCACTTTATATTTGACCTAAGACTAGAAAAATGTCGTTTTGTCTTTTAAAATATTGGTCGATTAGACGCTTTGTAGATGTCTTTTTAATGTGTTTGTGTTTTTTCATTTCTAACAATATAAAGCTTTAATACGTGACGTTTTATTGTGACGCGGCGACACCCCTTATGTTTAACATTTTAGTTTGTATATATTAAAATATCATTTTTGGATAGTTTGGTGAAAAGTTTTATGCTGTATTTTATTTTGTCAAAGTTCTGTAAAGTTATGTAACAGGGGAGATCACTTTGTCATATTCAGGGATTTTATAAAAGCAACTTGTGATGTCAGTATTGTCTGGATCTCCCCTTAGATTTTTTTTGTTATCATTATATAAAATGATAATATTTTATGCATTGTCATCTAATAAATGACAATATTCACACAATACATGTGTTATGTTATATTTGGATGGTTGATCGGTAGGATATGGAACTTTGTCAGATCACAAATATTACATAAAAAAATTAACGTAGTTCCTCATTTAAAATATCTCTCAGTCTTTAGAGGTCTTCACACAATTTGCTGGAATTCCGATTGTCACCTTGTGGGTTTGAATTATACGTCGTGGCTTTCTTGCCTGACGTTATTGATATCCTTTGTTGGGTCATAACAAAACGTAGGAGTCAAGGTAGGATCAAATGATCAACAGGGAAAGCTTTCTTCTACCAGGCATCTGATCCAACCTTTAGTGATTCCAGGGGTTCATATTTTATGTCCTGTTTGCGATTCGTTTTGTTACTTGATTTATGAGAAAGATCTGTGTTCTTTATTTAGAAGAACTGGGATTTAATTCTACAAGTGGTAATCATGCTTCCCTTTCTAAGGAAAAAAATTCTTCAAAATCATATGTCAGTTTTAAATCTTTTTAATATACCACAGGGCCAAAATGAATCTGAACGACCCTATGTACATTTGGTTCCGAAATTCATAAAAGTCCTTACAATCAAAGATACATTGCGGGTTCCAGAAAATGTTCAACCAAGCCTCTTTCCTTATTCCTCACTAAGATATTGACAGTATTGAAGGAAGAACTTTAAGAGTACTGTGCAACAATATATTCAAGAAGTGGTGTGAATCAGATGTAGATACTCAAAAATTCTAAAGAACTTTTTGACAATTTGAAACTGCAAGATTTTACCAAAATCAACAGCTTAAAAACCTACGACATATCAACATTATACACAATCATTCCCGACGATAAATTAAAGTCCAGGCTTTTTATATCATTGACAGCTGCTTTTTCAATAAAAATAAAACTCATAAATTTACTTACCTGGTCATTGGTCATTTGCAAAATTATTTTGTTAAAACACATTCTGATTA
Organism: Saccostrea glomerata; assembly: GCA_003671525.1. Classification (NCBI taxonomy): domain Eukaryota; kingdom Metazoa; phylum Mollusca; class Bivalvia; order Ostreida; family Ostreidae; genus Saccostrea; species Saccostrea glomerata. The sequence continues at coordinate 708,524 of PRKT01000070.1, forward strand.
CACACACAAGTTCTCTGAAGTTGACATTAAAGAGATGCTTGAGTTTCTGATAGACAATATCTATGTGGTTTTTAGAGACCAGATATTCCAAAAATCTGTTGGAATTCCCATGAGTACCAATTGCGCTCCGTTATTAGCAGACCTCTATTTATATTCATATCAAGCAGAATTTATGCAAAAGCTTAAGCGTGAAAAGAGGAAAACACTTCATGTGGCCTTCAACTCGATATTTAGATAGATCAACGACGTTTTGTCAATTAACAATGGTCATTTCCATTCCTTCGCCGATATGATGTATCCTGGTGAGCTTGAGATAAAAGATACCACAGAGTCCGACACATCTGCTTCATACTTGGATATTTTACTTGAAAAAGACGTTAATGGTTATCTAGCAACCAAGCTATATGGTAAACGTGATGACTTTAACTTTTCTATCGTCAACCTTCTTACTTATTACTTATGCAGCAATATACATACATCACCTGCATACGGAGTATATATATCTTAATTGATTCGATACGCAAGAGCATGCTCTACGTTTGAACAATTTCTAAAACGAGGTAAATTATTGACAAACAAGTGAAACAACAATATCAGCAGTCTCGTTTAAAGTCATCATTTCGTAAGTTCTATATTTGATACAATAACCTTGTCAGTAAATACAATTTATTATTGAGTTTAAATAATGCTGACTGACGTTTTTCATAGTAATTGTTAGTCCATTATTTATACAATGAATTGACCACGGACTTCCCCCTTTTTCCCGATCATGATAAGGACGTACGGCGGGTGTAACCGGTCGCTACTCCATGGCACCTGATCCCACCTCTGATGTTTCGGAGGTCCCTGTTTGCTCTGCTCCTATTTTGTATTGTTTTGCGGACTTTGAGGTTGAATACTGTTGTTATCTCAATATCCTCCTTTTTAAACTTCATCCATTGCAATAAAACAAGCATAAGTAGAGCATTCCAATTTAAGTGTAGGTGCAAAACGAGAAAAAGATAAAAGAATAATAATAAAATAGACAGAAAATTAAAAGCAAACTGATTGTCAAAAACAGATGAATATGGATATTTCTCCATTTTGACAAAAACAGGTTTTATAATTTGTTACAAACCAACATACAAAGTACGTTCTCAATAATAATAATAACATTTTTGCCATGCTCGTACTTTATGCAAAAATTGTGAGTTTAAATCGAAAAAAAAACAAGAAATTAAAAGTAAATTTATTACAAAAGTGCTGTTATGTTGTTTGATTACAATTATTAAAAAGTAGAATTCTTTTTTATTATTCGACATCAAATTGAAAAGGCAGACAAATTGATACATTCCTTGTCAAGCGGTTCAATCTAAATTTGTGATTCCCCATTTCAAATCTTCTTAATCAGTAAAAAGTATTAAATATGAAAAAAGAAATTGTGGGTATATTTGCAAAATAATCATTAGATACATTTTTAATACATCCATCCGAAAAAGGAAGAGCAGTCAACTATCATCAGAAGTCCAATGTAAACTCCAATGGTTATAAACCCTCCATAGCCCAGGTATCTCGATATTGTTCTTGGATCCTCTGCGCATGATTTTTTGCGAATCTGTGACGACAAATTTGTTTTGTTTATTTTCAAAGTTCTTGACATTTCTTCGATCTTTTCTTGTAGTGCAAGCGAAGAAATAAAGTTGTCAGGGAATTGCGTGCAGATATATCCTAAAAGGGAATTAATAAAAGTGGTAAGTACTATTTTTATCTTTTTCTTTTTACGTGAAGATTCGTTCAACCTTCCATAGAATCATCATTCGTCGTAGGGGATCATTTTTTTTTTTGGATTTCATGGGTATCTCTTACCATAACGTCTCCCTGAACATTGAAGCAGACATATATTTAGAACAGTTGATTTTTCTAATAAAAAATATGCAAGTTTCCCAGAAAATTACATTCCCACGAACCAGTCAAATTTTCCTTACTAACAAACATTGGCCTACGAACAATGATGATTCTACAGTATCATGAATATATTATTATCATTTCTTCCGTTGTCGTGCATGTGTCTTTTCAATGATGGGTAGATGTGTAGCAATAAATCGAGTTAATAGCTTATATCTAGCAGGAAATACCATGCTAAAATGTGATCTGCAATATCTTTTTAAATCGTCTATTCAAAAAGTGCAAACATTTATCGACAACAGATATAACACTGCTGAAAGCAATCCCATTATGACAAGAATTTAGCTAAATATTCTAAAATAGTAAATATTGGTTGATTATGGTATCAAAGTTTTCATCTTTCAATGCTTTTTCTCTAGTTAATATCATAGAATTATAAAAATGAGTCTCAAAATATAATCTAAAATTTCTTCCTTCTTATATGTGCGACTTTAGAAATATTGAAATGAAATTCGATATTAAACGTTTTCTTTTGGCATACTTTTTTCAAAATATACAATAATATCTATTCTTAACTTGATAATATTTTAAGGTTAGGCAACTGGAGAGAAATTGTTGTCAACATGGACGGAATTTACAATCCAATTCAAATATATCACATCCTTACGATCTCCAGATGAGCACATTAAATGTTCACAGCTCTCCTCTTGATTAGCATCACCATAACAGTCTCTGCCGCCATATTTTGGGGTTGGGGAGTCACATGATCTGACACGTGTTCGATAACTCAAAGTGCAGTTGATCATAACACAGTCTGACCATTCACTCCAAGAAGACCAGAAACCATCGACTGAAGAATAGTTGTTATCATAATGCAAAATGAATAACAGTTAAAAAGTAAATAACAGCCTTAAAGTGAATTTCTATGAAATTGCGATTTTGCTAAACAGTTATTTTTGCATATATAAGAATTGAAAGTTTTCATTATTTGCATCGTCCTCTAATTCTCTCTATAATCTTATTCCACATCTTCATATTTTATATAAAGGTATACATAAAATACCTGGACAGCTCGGTAAATCACAGAGTTTCGTTTGTTCGCCTTCACCTGAGCATTGTGCACCACCATTTGATGGAGGGGGAGAATCACATGACCGGATACGGTTTTGCGTAACGTTTCCACAGGTGGCGCTACAGGTCGTCCAAGAGGACCAGATCGACCAGAAACCATCAACTGAGTTAGGGTTAAAATGGAAAAGGAATAACAGTCATAAAGGGAATAACATTTCATAAAGGGAATTGCTTTTAAGGGGACATAAACACAGTTTCAATTGAATTTTTTTAAATCCAATTTTAATGTTTATAATTCCCAACTAATACAATTCTAATGATTAGCAGAAATTTGAACATCATTTGTTGATTTACAAAGGAGATACAGAACTGAAAAATCCTTCATTATGTAAACAAGGCTCGTGTCTTGTTTTTGTGTACATATAGAAAATATCATATTTATAACAAAATTAGATATAGTAAATCACAAGAAATCATTAATCGCAGTTATATTATTGAAAAATCTGCTTTGAAGGAACATATATATTAGTATATTTAACCTATGTAAACAAAACATGACACGAGCCTTGCTTACATATCAAATGTTTGGAGTTCTGAATCTCTGTTCTGAAATTCAAATTTTCGATGATCATTAGAAATACCTTAGTTAAAAGAATGGTAAAATAATTTAATTTTTTTTAGCTGAAAACATGTCTATGCACCTGAAAACTGTGACTTTGCTTAACTGTTACTTTTAATTATCTATAAATTAATAATGGCATCTAACATTCTTCCAAAAGCTCTTCATAAAAACGCTATAGTAAATAAATTAATATATATTAAGTACCTGGACAGCTCGGTAAATCACAAATTTTCGTTTGTTCCCCTTCACCTGAGCATTGTGCACCACCATTGGATGGAGGGGGAGAATCACATGACCGGATACGGGTCTGCGTTAAGCTCCCACAGGTGGCGCTGCAGGACGACCACCAGGACCATTGCGACCATGCACCGTCGATAGCAATACCTAGAAGATTGTTACAGGCCAGATGAATGTTAAATGTACGTATTTGTTGATGAAAGACATTTTGTAATAATCAGGTGAATGAATGTGTATGAAAACTGTAAACAATGAAATAACGAATTGAATAATAAATTGTCTTTTCTCCTTTTTAAAATGATTCGTCTATGGAATAACAAATTCTATATCATATTAATAACATCTTTAATTACATTTATTACATTTACCCGTGAAATACTGTAATTTATTCATTGAATAAAAATGATATCCTGTCACAGTGTGAAAGGATATCAGAATGATATACTGTCACAGTGTGACGAATATCAGAAGTGCGGGAAAACTCTCGATTTCCTCCAATAACGAACTGCTGTAAAAAAAAAATTACCTTGACCTAATATAAGATAGATGGAAATAAATAAACCATTCTGACAGCGAATAAATGTTGCTAAATCCATGTTTACAGTGTTTTCACTTCACATAGCTATGACGTCTCAACCGCTAAACTATTACATCACGAGCCTATGATTGTAGTACAAAAAGACAGAAGCAAAAGCAAAATCAAAGAATTTTTATTCAAAAATGTAATAAACAGAAAATTCAATGTTTTGTATTTGAATATGGAATTTATTTCACTCGTGAGACAAGATTTTTTGATATTTTCACTCGTGCTTCCACTCGTGAAAATATAAAAAAAAATCCTGTCCCACTCTTGAAATAAATTCCATATTCAACTACAAAACATTGAATATCCTCTATATATTAATCTTAATTCTAGAATCCTTAAATTTTGAAGAAAAAAATTAATCATGATATTCAATCAAATTGTATTTAATATATATTTTTCATATCCGTGATTTTTGTAACAGATAGTAGGAGTATTTCTCAATAAGAAGACCTCTTTTGGGTAATTAAATAGCTTTAAAGAACTTTGTAGGGGGAAAAGCATACGGTCGTCGTAAAATTCAGCTGGTAAAAGATAAAATCATATTAAATATCAAAGTACAATTTATGTTCAAATACCTAAGAAAGGTGTACATCAAGGTGCCATCTTAGCGCCATGACTTTTTAATTTGTTTTTAAGTGATATTTTTATTCATCAAGAAGTCAGTCTTCTACAAAAAGTAGATCAATAGTCTTATTATCACTCCGAAATAGGAAAGCATAACTATAAACTGATTCACAGAAAAATCTATGCAGGCAATAAGGTTCAGCGCTTAGTTGTTTGAGGAAAAAATTTAAATAGAAACCAGTTTTTATGTACGGTGAAGCTGAAATGAATTTAGAAGAGACTATGAAATAATGAATAATTGTTCTCACAGGGTTATTAGGATATTTGTCAAAAATTAAAAAAAAATACAATCTTTCTTCTGAAATTCAATTTTTGTTAAATGGTAATAAAAGCAATACTAGAAGAAGTTGAAGGGCGAGCTCTAAGGTTTCTCAATGTAAAGTATGACTGTAGCTGTGATGGCCAATTATGCATTTCTTACATACCAAGTCTGACTATACGAACTATTCAAAACTTTTCAAATTTTACGTTGATTAACGTCAGAAATATAATGGAATTTGCCAGTTTTCAGAAAACTAAATAGATGTTTATTTGATACCCCGGTAGTAGTTATTCAACTATTTTAGAATGAACTAACTAAAATATCAGACTGGAAACAATGTAAGAATTTTATACATCATTGGAGCGGAAAACAGAGATCTACCACAGAGACAGATATTAGATATATGGATATAACGCACAGTATTCCAGCTTAAAAGTTCACAATACAAATTTAGAGCAGAATAAACACGGACCTCCAAAACATCAGAGGTGGGATCAAATGCCATGGAGGACTGAGCATCGCCTGCCGACCGGTCACACCCACCGTGTGTTCCTTGTCAATAGCAGTGTGTCCAGTTGTAAAGAGCAGCCTTAGTATCAATGTTTTCATAGTCTGGAATTGAGGATATATTTCAGAGAAATAAGGGGATGAGAGGAAAGGTTTACCTTCACATAAAAAATGTTTGTGATCACTGCACTCCTTAGTACCAAACTTGAAGTTTCCCTCATACAGTCTGACGCATTTGTCCGTGTCTTCATGATCTGGCTCCTCATATCTCCATCGAAGGTAACTGGACATCTCACCGTCAATCCAGTGGTACACATACGGGGAACTGGTGGAGTGTGTTCGAAGACCGATCCAAACTCCGTCTTGAAGGCTAGTGAAAAGAACAAATTATTGTTTCACTGCACAGGCATGAAATTATATGGCTTCACTTCATATTCTTTATCCCCTAGAATTAGAATTAAAGAGTAATGTTATAATGATTAACACACTTTGTATAGAAAACCAAGACGACAACAGTATAAATATCGTTTACATATATTTAGTGTCAAAAAATAGGACTTTTGTAATATTCTTAATGATAAGGTCGAAACAGAACAAAAAGAAATACTGTAATCCGGTAAAGGAGATTCCGACCTCAGTCTGAGGTAGAGAGCAGTTCCATTGATAATTAGAATTAACTGATGAAGGATATTGAGAAAACGAACAGTATTCAATGTCAAAGCCCATAAAACAATACAAAATAGGAGCAGAGCAAACATTGACCTCCAAAACATCAGAGGTGGGATCAGGTGTCATGGAAGAGTGAGCATTCCCTGCAAACCGGTCACACCCACTATGTGCTCCTTGTCATGACCATGAAATAACGGAAATATCCGTCGTCAATTTGGTGTAAAAATAATGGATTCACAATTAGTATGAAAAAGGCAGTAAGCATTTGACTCAATGATAAATTGTATTTGCTGACGAGGTCATTGCATCGACTATTACACTAACATTTTATACAAGGGAAAGATTTAGATGAGAAAAGGAATCATTTTTATAGGATATTATTAAAGTATGATAATATAGAAATTAAAATAAAACTTCATTACCCTCTATGACACTCTTTTATCCATTACTCTCTTTATTCTGATCTAAGCTCCATTGTTTTCTATTCTATCCAAAGTAATATTAATCAGCCTATAAGTTTTTAATTTCAAAATTTCTGGATTCAATTTTCCTATATGAAATGTATGGAGATAACAAACAGCATTATAGCGTGATAGTCCATAAAACAATTCTAAATAGGAGCAAGGAAAGCAATGACCTCCAAAACATCATAGGTTAGATCAGACGCCATGGAGGAGTAAGCATCACCTGCCGATCGGTCACACCCGCCGTGTGCTCCGTGTTATGATAGGTAAATAACAGAAAAACACGTCGACAATTCTTTATGTTGTTTAAATAGCCTTACTATTAGTATGAAAATTGTCGTCGTCAGCATTTGACTTAATGACAGATTGTATTTGCTGACAGGGCCGTTGTATCCACCATAGATCTTACGAAATGATGATTCTTGTTTCATCAACTTATTTGTCAATAATTTAACTCATATCAAAAGAGCATTCTCTTACATATTGAATCAACTGAAAGATTTAAACCCCTAATATCGGTGATAAAAGTATATTAATGTTAAATATAAGTAAGGGAAATTGAGGATTGAAAAATTATAATCATCATGTTTCTCATAAAGCTGGATTGTTAAATTATTATTAACGTCTTATTTCTACTAAAATCTCTTAATATGAAACAGATGTGACAGTCTCTGAGGTATCTTTTATTTCAAGCTTACCGGGATAATTTGTGTCGAGGGAAGTATGGAAATAATCATAGCTGTAATAATATATTTTTAAAAAATTTAAAGGTTATGAGATCGGTCTATCTCCAGATAATCTTTTATCAACATTGTTATTTAGTTACTTTTTGGTTTGCAGATAGGACTTAGCGGCCTCATACTGGGCGTCATTCTTTATACACACGAGCCTCATTCCCCTCGCCTCACAATCGGACCGTGCAGCATCCCAGTTCGTCTCGGAGGAACCAAAGAAAAAGCCTGGAACCAACGGTAATACTGACAGATAACTACTGTAAGACACACTCATAAAATACATTGTAAAGCTAGGAAAAATCTAGTGAATAAAGAGTGAACATTATTATGGTAAAACTAAAACTTTTTATAAAATAAGTGTTCAGGCGTACATTTTGAAACATCATCAGAACAAAAATGAAAGACTTCTAATACAATTCTTTATAATGACCTCGGCTTTATATGGAAAATTAAATTGGTAAAACTTTAGAAACATGGTCCTTTTATCTTCGAAAACGAGGTTTTCTTCTGACTCAAACATGAACAGAGTTGGACTCCAAATTATTTCAAATCAATGATTATAGTATAATTTCAATAATTCATGTATTAAAATTGTTTACGGTTCATATTCGTTACACTATATACATTAATATATATTTCTTTGTACTTACCTGCTTCCACGGAGTAGAAGTAACATAAGATGGCTAGGTTAATTATATTGAAGTCTATCATTACACTGTAAAGTAAAACATCATACCCCAGGCTCCAATACCCCAGCAGCAGGCGAGTGGAGATTTGACCTATGTCATCAAATCATTTATATTTGTGGACCAATCAAATAAATCAAATAAACCAAACACATAATAATACAATGTAAACAGAATATTCCTGTTTCATAAATATCCTTATTTCTTGCAATGTTAACACAAAGTGCTTAAATCGATATACCTTATAATTTTGTCACAAACCTTTTAACATGCTTTTAAGTAAAAATCGAGTTCAAATTAGTTCATGGTTTTAAACAGTCGAAAAGAAAGGAGTATTTCATGATTGATTTGAGTACAAAATAATTCTTTTATATAATTCATTTACATTTTAAATGTATACAGTTAAATGAACTTTAAGTATTGTTTTATGATTTAAATAATACAAATGCATGGTTATATTTCATTTCTCCTGTTTTGATAAAACAAAGGTCCAATGAAACATTTTGCGTTTGCTGCTATTGTAGTACAATAAAAAATATTTTATCTTAAAAAATCATACATTTTGAAAAAGGAATACTAGTATATCTTGTTTATCAAAACAATCTTAAAGAAAAGGCGGCATGCGTGCACTAGAACCCATCAAAATTGTTTTGATTTAAAATGTTTTCTGGGTATAACGGGGATTTCATAAAAATCGTTTTCTCAACAATTCTTATATTCTTTGGTCGTAATTATAATTTGAGCAAATATAACTTGTTAGAGGGGTCGTATTTTGGCTGACATTTTATATAATAATTTACGTATCTTAATTTTTTTTTTATTTGGCGGCAAAATATTTCGTGTACATTTTTATCAATATTGATCACAGCTGGAGAGTAAGGTCAGCATGGAATGCTTAACCCTCCATGGCACCTGATCCCACTTCTGATGTTTCAGAGGTCCGTGTTTTCCCTGGTCCTATTTTGTATTGCTTTAAGGACTTTTGATCTTGAATACTGTTTTATATCTCCATATGTTTCATGCTTACTCTTTAATTGCACAGAAATTCCGGGGATCGTGTTTAACGTCCTGTTCATATATTGATATGAATGATGTATATCAATTTCATAATTGACATGGAATAAAAAGATTAGGGTTTCAATTTGGAAAAATACACTAAGACCTAAATAGATTATATACGTGATACATACAAACTAGAACATGATATATAGATCGTTTACCCTTTTCTTATTTAAAAAATGTTGGATATTAAACATATCTTTAATTTCTTTTCAAAACACTCAACGTCCAGTCAAAATGCTTTTACTAGTATTCCTCTTATCAAAATTGTGCCAAGGAGTGATTGATCTCCATGCATTTTGAAGTTTTGTTTGGCTGCACTGTCCTGACCGACTGGATGAAAATGACCCAACTCAAACTGTTTTACCCTTCAGGAAACCAAACACTTTTCCATATAATCCGTAAAAACTTAAGATTTAAGAATTTAAAATCAAAAAGTGTTGATTTCATCATCATTGCATTTAGATCTAGAGATATACTGCAGTGTAGTCCGTGGTAAATTTGCAAAGTAGTTTATCCTCTTAGTTTTGAATATATCCATCCCAAAAAGGAAGAACAGTCGAAGATCATCAAGAATCCAAAATAAACTCCGATGCATATCGCTGCTACGTAACCCATATACCTCGATGTTGGTCTTTCGTCCTCTGCGCATGATCTTTTGCGAATCTTCGATGACAAATTTGTTGTGTTGACTCTCAAAGCCTTTGATATGTTCTGGAGTTTTTCTTGCAGTGCAGATGAAGACATAAAGTTATCAGGAAAATGTGTACAGACATAACCTTAAAAAGAAATAAATCGAGAGAAAAATGATATACAAATGTGTATGCAAGGACGTATACACTTGAACATTGTATGTAAGACCCTGGTATAAACAATGTTCTGAGCAGAGTGTTATTTTATCTTCTCGAATGGACTTATCATACTAACATTTTATATCGTGTAATATTTTTATCAAGATTACAACTGACAATAATCTGACAAGATGGAGAAAGGAATAGAAGCGTATTTTCATAAGATATAAAATAAGATTTCTTTTTTAATCGATTGATTTGATTGATTTATATTGTTTAACGCTGAGGTGGCAATATTTCAGCCATATTTCGGCGGATATTGCATGCTAGTTATCTTCACCTTGTTCAAATGAATTTAAAAATACATGCAAGAAATATATGGACATAACGAACAGTATTCCAACTCAAAAGTCCATAAAATACAAAATAGGAGCAGCGCAAACACGGGCCTCCGACACATAAGAGATTGGATCAGGTGCCATAGGGGGAGAGCATTCCCTACCGACCAATCACACCCGCCGTGTGCTCCTTGTTGTGATCGGGAAACAACGAAAATCTGTCATCAATTCAGTGTGTAAATAACGGACTAACAATTAGTATGTAAAATGTCAGTCAGCATTTTACTCAATGAAAATTTTATATGCTGACAAGGTCATTGTATCGACCATAGAACTTACAAAATAATTATTTCCAACAAAACTGCTGATATTCTTGTTTTATCAAATTCTTTATCCATTATTTAAGTCGTTTAGAAATAAAAAAAAAAATAATAACGTTTGCCAAAATATGCAGTGAAACATCCCGAAAAACTGTCTGGATTAATAAATCTTAAATTTTGTTTAACTCTTTACAACTTACTAAACTGTTTTGCAACATACACTTGATGTTCACGTCATAGAAATACGACGTTACCATTTCCTCGCAAGCACTTTATAGCGAGGTATAAGTTTCTCTAAAAGTTAGAGTAAATAATATTATGACGTAATATTTTAATAAGAAAATAACTTTTCTCATTCTAAGAGATTTAAGCAAGTATAAAACAGTAGGAAATTAACATTGAATAGAAGATTAAATGGACATATTAAAGTGCGTGATTGCAGGGAAACGGTAAATGCGTGATTTTGTGTTAGAAATAGGAAATGGTATTTGCGTTAAAATGCGTAAATGCGGGGAAGGGGGGCTAAACAAGAAATTCTTCGATTAGAGATTGATTGATTGATTTCATGATATGTTGTTTAATGTCCCTCTCGAAAATTTTTCAATCATATGGAGACGCCACCACTTGTCAATGAAGAGCTACAAATTTTGCCCCATACTCAGGGTCGTATTGAGGGATCTTTTTTCGTGCAAGCATGTACTGGGACACGGCACCTCTGTTTATACGGTGTTATCCGAAGAAAGGGTCTCCACGTCCGGTGTTGTGATTCGAACTCGCGTTGTTAGGATCGACTCCTTACTTTGCTACTCTAAAGCAGACATTCTTAACACGGCGTCACGCGGGTGACTCGATCGAAAGAATGGAAATTTAATAGTGATTGATTATCAAAAACTTTAAACAATACAAATCCGTGAGAGCAGGGCCTACAATGTGGACACCAGGAAATTCCAGGGGTCGGTCAGGTGTCATGTATCTTAGAGAAATAAAATCCACTGTCGACCGTCACACCCACCCTGAGCCCCTGAATGGATATTGATCCGGAAAAAGGAATGAAATTGTATTCAAATACAGTATAATTCAAAGAGACCAAAACTTGGTATCAAAGTATGTCGATCAAAATACTACCCAATGATTTTTTTTTCATAAATTGTGAGAAAAAATACAGGCCAATTTTACATACCAAATTATTTGAAGGTAACTTTTTCTTCCCGATCATGGTTGGTCCAACAGGGGATGCTTAATCCCTAATGGCACCTGATACCACCTATGACGCTTTTAGAGGCCATCTTTATACGGCTCACAAATAATTTCATATTCGAATTATAACATTTCGATGAAAATATCTTTTTCAAAAAAATTATTCAATTGTGATAAAAGCATATTCTGCATTGAATTTGAAAATAGTTCCTGTTCAATATTTTCTCATTTCAAACCAAAATAGAATAAAATGTAACATTTAAGATCACAAAACATCCTTACGATCTTCAGATGAGCACATTAAATGTTCACAGCTCTCTTCTTGATTGGCATCACCTTTACAGTCTCTGCCGCCATGTTGTGGGGTTGGGGAGTCACATGATCTGACACGTGTTCGATAACTCAAAGTACAGTTGATCATAAAACAGTCTGACCATTCACTCCAAGAAGACCAGAAACCATCCACTGAAAAAGCAAAATTAAAAAAAAGTGAAAAACAGTCATAAAGTGAATAACAGTTTAAAAGTCAATTTCTATGAAAATTATACTATCTTTTTATCCAACTTTTTTTCGATTAACGTTGAATTATGATTGATTGATTTTATATTGTTTAATGTCCCTCTCGAGAATTTTTCACTCATATAGAGACGCAACGTTGAATTATAGAATTATTTTAGTTATCATAAACACCATCGTTTTCCATTTTCCTTAATTTTATTTATACTGCAACGTTATGTTGAAATTAAGGTAGATTTCAGGTACCTGGACAACTCGGTAAATCACAGAGTTTCTTTTGTTCCCCTTCACCCGTGCAATTCACACCACCATTTGATGGAGGGGGAGAATCACATGACCGGATACGGGTCTGTATGTGGTTTCCACAGGTGGCGCTGCAAAACGACCAGGATGACCAGATCGACCATTCACCGTCGATGGCGTAATCTAGAAAATATTGTAGGCATGAAAAATTCATGAATTAATACCATTGGTGGTTTGATCTGCAGAAATTTGTAATAAAAAAAAATAAACTATTTTAGTGAAAGGTTACAATTTAGATTTGTAGTTAACGTGGTTTTTATTAATAATAGGAAGAAAAATACACCATTTCTAAATCTGCCAATAGACCGCCAATATATCTAATCATGAAAATTGTAACGCCTTCGTGTTTACACTGGATTATAGATTTTCCGTTTATCTGATCACGAAAAAGGACACAAAAAAGATGTAAGAGGTTGGCAGGAATGCTTCCACCAGCATGACAGCTAATCCCACCTCTGTTCTCAGAGTTTTGTATGATCTCTGCTCAAAGGTTGTATTGCTAAAATGAATTTATGAGTATGACCCCTCGTTATCTTAACATTTCATTGGAGCCCCGGCAGGGATTATAGGTTGACGTTTATTTCAACAGAAAAAGAAAACAGCTTTTCAAAAGAGAGTAAGTGTTTTCTGATAATATTGAAATGAAATGTTTCTTACATTGAATTGACATGGTATTCTAGATCAAGGCTAATTGAAAAAACACTTACCAGAATGCCAGAAAATCTAGTTTTGTAAATGTTCTATTTTAGAAAAATTGAATTATTTTGAGCTAACGAACAGTATTCCAACTCAAAAGTCCATAAAGTAATACAAAATAGGAGAAGTGCAAACGCGGAACTCAAAACATCAGAGGTCATCAAGTGCCATGGAGGAATAAGTATCCCCTGTCAACCGGTAGCATCCGCTGAGTGCTCCTTGTCATGATCGGAAAATAACGAAAAAATTCGTCGTCAACTCAGTGTATCAATAATGGACTAACAATTAGCATGAAAAAAAGTCAGTCAGCATTTGATTCAATAATAAATTGTCTTTGCTGACAAGGTTATAATATCGACCATTAAACTCATGAGACTTAAAATGAGACTGCTGATACTCTTGTTTCATCAACTTAATAATCAACAATATGTCTAGCTCGTTTTAGAAATTGTACATACGTAGAGCATGTACAGTTTGCATCGACTGAGAGATATAAACTCCGTATACAGGTGATAACGGTATATTGCTTTATAAGTTACGGAAGTTGACGATTGGGAATTTAGAGTCATCACGTTTATAATTGAGCTTGCTTGTCCGATTACCATTTTAAATATAAAGATATTAACAACAATCAAGCTCAAAAGTCCATGAATAAATACAAAATAGAAGCAGAGCAAACACAGAACTCCGAAACATCAAAGGTGGGATCAGGTGCGATATAAAGTTCGTTAATTGAATAAGCAAGATTCTAATCTTATAAGAAGTTCGCTCTCCATCGCATGAAAAGGTCGATAAGGTTTAAGATATGAATAAAATAACGAAAATTACTGACTTTTATCATCGACACTCCATTGGGTCACAGCCTCATTATGGATTAATGTATTTATCAATGTTGCTAATAAAACGTGTTCGTGTTTATTTATATCAGTAATCTATTGGCTGTAATGTTGGTCACCTTGTCAGGTGACATTTAGATATTCATTGCACGGGTTTTAACTGACCGTTGTTAGCACAGAGTATTCTATAGCCATTCAAATGCTCTTTTTAGTGCAGATAACCCACTCATCCGCCGTTTTATAAAGATTTTATGTTTAAAAATCTTGTTTTGTTTTGTAGAAAGGAAGACAATTAAAGAAATCGAAGATATACATGATTGTATTTGTAACGATGATTTAATAAGTAAACTGCACTATCAGAGCGCTTCACATCGTAATATACGTGTTTGTGTTTATTTTATAAATTATTTATGTTCGTTTGAGTGGCACGAATAAGAACATAATGGCTAATTCTATTCATTCGGTTATTTACCGATCATAACAAGGAGCATACACGTGACCGGTAGCAGGGGATGTTCACTCCGCCATGGATATGAGTACTATCCCTAAATGGTAGTCAAAATTAACTCAAGATTCAAGAGCCGAAATGTGGAAATAATGGGATATAGATTAGATATACGAGAACTGACAGAAAGCATAGCAAATGGAAATGATACTTGGTGATATTCGTATTTAATTCTTTCGCTTGCCAAAACAATTTTTGCTGATAAAGAGAAACTTCAGACGTACTGCACTACCTGTGGTGAAAATGTGGATCCGCATGAACTCTAAATAACTTTTAGAAATATTTAAATCACATTTAATAAAGTTTTTTGAGATCAAGAAGTACGATTTTCCAGACTTCATACTTCATTATATATTCAAAACATTTGATATCATAAACACCTGCTTCTTCAATAAAAACGGAGCTAAAAAATTCTTGAGACCAAACACAAAATTTATTTGTTTAAAATCACTTATTCTGCACACAATACCCCTGAAAATTAATGTAGTCATCGTAGACAAAGTCTCCCGACAAGTGTTAGAACTATCATGTTGTAAATTTTGAATTTACTAGGGGGAGGTAAATGCAATTTTGCATTTACCTCCCCCTAGTAAATGCAAAATTTACAACATGATAGAACCCCAATGTCATTTTTTGAGCTTCTTCATCACCCGACCAGTTTTTAAATTCCTATCAAGCAGTTTTCATTTTTCAACATCTTCCACATGAGAAGAAGAAAACACTTGCTGTGGCCTTCAATTCGAGATTCAGATATATTGACGAGGTATTACGAATTAACAATAGTAAATTATATTTATCAATTTATCTCAGCGAACTTGAAATAAAGGACAACTCAGAGTCTGCCACATTTGTTTTATATGTGGATGTTTTATTGACTATAGACGAAAAAAAAACAGCTAAAAACTAACTTGTATGAGCAATTAACTAACTTAAGCTTTTCCATCCTCGACTTTATATAGTAACATTTCGCTCGTTAATTTATATCTACCAACTTATTCGCTACTCTATAGCATGCTTCGAGTACTAAATTTGACTACGAATTGTTCTGTCAATTTGATCATTACATAGGGGTCATGTGCGTCGGAAGCAAATTAAAAGTGGGGTGGATAATTGAAAGGGGGGGGCTAAACCAACTAAAAAAGTCAGCCCCATTTTCAATACTTCTATTATGTTTATCTTTGAAAAAAAGTGGAGGGGGTTAAACCCCCTAGCTTCCGACGTCTATGGGGGTCACGGAGGTTCCTTCACCTAGGCACTTGATCTCATCTCTGAAATTTATATGGGATATATGTTTTAAGCCCTGTTAACAGATATGCATTGTTCGAAGTTTTTACGAAGTTGAGAACTTTTTTTTGGGTCGCAAATGTTCCTACGCCATGCGCTCGGCATTTTGAAGTAAAAGTTGTGAGTCCTTCGGATGAGGCCTTAATAAAACTTAGATCCCGTGTCACGGTAGGCGTTGGCACGATAAAGATCCCTCACTGCTCAATGGCCTAAGTGTTTAGTAAAGGTAAAAATCTGAAGCTCTTCACTGGTATATGGTGACGTCTCTAAATGAGCGAAAAATGTTCGAATGGAATATAAAATCTATGATACAATACAACATACAACAAGAAACATATATTGACGCAAGCGTCAAAAATCGGCCGCAAACCAATTAATTGTTCCATTGATATTTAGTAATTAGAAAATGAAATTTGCGTGACCTGTTTTTAAAAATTTCTTATATTTATTTATCAAAATATCCTCGTGACATGAAACACTTGCATGCGACATTGCTGATTTGCTTCATGCATAATGCATGTACAATATTATATGTATAAGCAAACTGTCCATATATAGACCTCTGCGTCGGTACTTAAATTGTAAACGAACCGCTCTGGTGGAAGTTTGATGTTAATTAGTTTTTACATAAAAGTACAGAACTAAAATTCAAACTAAGCTTTAGTTTTACTTTAATAAAAACGCAACAAATATGAGATATGTGGGGCTCTTCGCTCTCTCTTAGAGGATATTAACATCCCCCAACTCCCTCTAGATCCACCACTACATTTCTTCTCTTTCAGTCTCTTTGTTTTGGTGTTGAGATGTGGCGGGAAAACACATGGCACATTGTAAACGCGCTTTATCCTAGTCTCTTGAACCGAAATGTTGTAAGATTCTGTGCTTTTAAGAGATAAATATTTCATCAAATTTTTGAAAATTTTCCATAGAAAATGTATAAATATAAACGTCATTTCAAAATAAATACATCAAATCCCTTTTAGGTTGTTTAAAAAGAGAAAGTAAAATTGTTGATTTACAACGCTGTCTTTGTTTTAGACTATGCCTTTATATAACTTCGCCGCACTTCAATCATGTCGGAGTATGTCAATCAGGACTGGATGAAACACTTACACCCATTATTTATAAGATTTTGATTAAGGTCTTCCGTTTCCAACGGAAGACCTTCTACTGATTCTGTTGGTAAAGATTATTATTCTTTTTTTTTTCTTCTACTTCCTAGACGCCAACTTTGAGGCCTCATATTTCACTCATTTCTCAACGGATTTCGCTCAAATTTTCAGAGGTTATAGACGTTTATAAACTCTATCAGAATAATGACTAAAATTTCAAAAAGTCACTTCCGGTTTTGAGTTATTCCCCTTTAAACGAAAAATCATAGGCTTTCGTTTCCGGATAAAGGCTCAGAGACCACAAAAGCTGGAGCAGAAATTTTACTTGTTTT
>PRKT01000070.1:727811-765374 GCA_003671525.1 Saccostrea glomerata
TTGAAATCAAACTAAAACTGTAGGAGGAATAACATTTTTAAGGAATTATATACAGAAATTTCTATTTTTAGTAACCATGGCAACACCGTTCATCGAAATCAAAAACGGATGCACGATATTTTGTATCTTAGTGAAGGCTACTTATGTGCCAAGCAATATTGAATTCAGACAAAAACTGTTGAAGACGTCGCATTTTAAAGCATTCAAAAACCAATGCACTATACTATGTATCTTAGAGATGTGTACTTGTGTCAAGTTATATTGAAATCAGACCAAAACGGTATGGAGAGTAGTATTTTGAAAAATAGACAGACAGACAGCTAGACAGACGAACAGACGAACGGACGGCAGACACTTTACTATCCCATCCCACAGACAGGTGGGACAGATATTTATCTATGCACTATCAGAGCGCTTCACATCGTAATATACGTGTTTGTGTTTATTTTATAAATTATTTATGTTCGTTTGAGTGGCACGAATAAGAACATAATGGCTAATTCTATTCATTCGGTTATTTACCGATCATAACAAGGAGCATACACGTGACCGGTAGCAGGGGATGTTCACTCCGCCATGGCACCTGATTCCACCTCTCATGTTTAGGTGGTCTGCTTCTCATTTGTACTTTATGAACTTTTGATCTTGAAAACTCTTTGATATGTCCATATATTTTTTTAATTTAAAGAGGTGTTCATCAAAAACAATATCTTCCAATTACGATTGATGAAAGGATGAATTCTTAGCAATCAATATCTTATTGCTTATTTGTGCTTGTGTGGTGTGTCTACCAGATAGAGAGAGAATGATTTTACCTTCACATAAGAAATGCTTTTTAGAACTGCATTCCATTGTGCCAAACCGGAAGGAATTAGAATACAGTCGGATACATTTGTCCGTCTTCTCGTTATCTGGTTCATCATCGGCCCAAAGAAGGTAAGTGGAGACCTCGTGATCTACCCAGTGGTACACATACGGGGAACTGGTGGACCTTGTTCGCAGGCCGATCCAGACTCCATCGTTAAGACTAGTTTAAAGAAATAGTCAATTCTTGAAAGGCTAAATGGAACGTTCAATCACTATAATCAATCGACAACTATAAGTCTGTATGAAATAGTCCCTACATTCAAATTTTCCAACATGTTGACATTGTTCCAAATGTCTTTGGGTTGTATCAAAATTAGGACTAATAAAGGGTTTCGTACAATTTGTTTTAAAAAATCTCTTTCAACTCTTCCCTCACCTTTGGATCCTTAAGTAATCTTTAGCTGCCTCGAACAGAGATTCATTCTTCAGACACACCAGTCGCTTCCCCCTCTCCTCACACTCAGACTTGGCGTCGTCCCAGTTTTTCTCAGAAGAACCAAACAGAAATCCTTGACAGAAAAGTCGTATTGTATAGAAACATACTGTAGAATCATCTTTGTTTGAAGGGGACATATATTTGTGAATTTCGAGGGTCACCCTACCCATGAATTGTAATCTTTTACGAACATTTATTTTTCAAATCTATTGATTCATTAAATGTACCGTATAAATTAGAAATTCACAAAATTACTTTTCCATAAACATTTCCATTATGTCCCCGAAACAGTGATGCTATTTGCATAAAATTATCGGTCAATTATTTATGTCATTTAATGTAAAATTTGTAAAAGTAAAATTGATCCATATCCAGTGTTTTTAAAAATCTAATTCAATCATTTTGAAGATGAAATAATCATTTTTTCTTATTTTAAATTCAAGTGATTTGCGTACATCTTTATCTAAAATATAGATAAAGATAATCCTCAGCAACATTGTTTAATGCAGAAGCAAAATGACACAATAACACAATAAAATAATTTTAAAAATCACAATTATTTGTACATTTAATGATTCACACAATCATCTTCAGTATTAAGCAGTAAACAATTCTCACATACCTGTGTCAACAAAGTTAAAAAAACAACCACCGATATAAACAAATTTAACGACATTTAAGTTTATCATTACAGTTTTGTACCAGTTGACAATTCCCTGTATTGTCTTATTCTCCACGGTGAAGCGATAGACCAAGTGATCAAAACTAGGCCTTAATCCTTTTTAATCGGAAATTCATTTTTTTTCTGCAATCAAATAGAAAAAAACTCATATTAATTTTAACTATTTGTACGAAATGCATCCCGATGTGTCAAAAGCGATGTTTGTTTCCAGCACATAATGCATTATCCATTTCATCGTAAAACCTTTTAGCATGATCGCTAATGCTTTTGTTTTACCCTTTGTGTATTTGGCTCTGGTACAAAAATATCTAATCTCTATTTGATATAGAAAACATTACATTTTATCATTCTTATGAAATCCTACACACTTTAAATATTACTACACAATATATAGTGAACTTGAAGTAATAATCAATATTTTATTCATTTTATTCTGTTTTTACTTTAGTTCTTCTGTATTTGCAAAATAAAACTTACTTTTGTGAATTCACAAATTCAAACATTTACTGACGGGAGACTTTAAAATAAAATATGAAATTTTTAAACACATTTGTAATTTAAAACTTGTTTGGTATTTAATAAATGGTATTTAGTTTTCTCAACAAACTTTACAATAGGACTTTCAATTTTCAATACTAGTATTTCGTTCAATTATGCAATTCTTAAACTCCTAAAACATTTCGATAACTAACAAGCTTCATGAAGTTTATCAGCGTGATTTGTTTATAAACGTTTCCTTCAAGTTATACATAACCAAATAACTTTGCTTTAAGTATATTTATGGACTCTTCTAGTTCTTAGATATTTGTAATGGTTTAATTGATTGACAAGATAGAAGTGGATTGTCACGTGAGTTTATTTAACAACAACAATGAAAGTAATAAAATACAAAACAAAACAAAATATGATGAACATGTTAACATGACAAGGAAGATCTCAAATTGGTTCCTCTCCATCATTGTTGATTAATTTATTTCACATTCATTCTCGCTTCTCAAAACTTAATGTGAATTTTAAGTTTTTAATATTTCGAGAAAATACCAAAAAACAAGGATGATATCAGTTCATAAAAGTGATCTTGTTTCAGCATATACTGACATTAAAATGCTCTATGTTTTTCGGATCAGTGTATGGTCTGTTCACTTAATTCACTCATATCCATTTTTTCATTAAGTTATGTTCCAACTCGTTATAAGTTTTTCTAATTTATCCGTATTAATGAATATGTAAACTAGAGTCTAATTGAGGATACGAAAACAAGAGACACGAGCACCTTTTTCAAAACAGTTATTGACTTCCAGTTTAAGTCTTTGCATCAATTCTACCTCGTAATGCCACCAATTGTGATGATTTTCCACATCGTCATTGACTCGAATAAAATCAATGAATTTGCCTCCCATTGAATCAGATCAAATCAATGTCCTTGCCTTTCTTTTTCCATCCACTGCCGTCCACCTTTGGTGCCTTCCCGCGTCTGTCGTACTTGTTGTCGTGTCCATGCACCATATCCCACTTGTCAAGGCGCGTCATGTGATAGTACACGCCCATTTTCCTGGCTGCCCTACCCCATAGCACCCTGCCGTGAGATGGTTCTGATCCGTTCTTTTCTTTGTCTTTATTTGTTGCCGTCTCTTTGTTTGGATCAAATGTAACTTTTTTGGATCCCACTTGTCAAGGCGCGTCATGTGATAGTACACGCCCATTTTCCTGGCTGCCCTACCCCATAGCACCCTGCCGTGAGATGGTTCTGATCCGTTCTTTTCTTTGTCTTTATTTGTTGCCGTCTCTTTGTTTGGATCAAATGTAACTTTTTTGTTGGTTTGATCGGTTGTTGAAGGCCTGGACGTTTGTCATCAGGGTTTAAATTTTGTCCACTTGAATTTAGAGGATAACTTGAATTTCCATTATTCAAACTATTTCCAGCGAAATTGTTTGGATGACCCAAATTTGGATGGCTTTGGTTGTTCAGTTTACCAGCTGTTCCAGGTGGAATCCCATTGTAATTAGGATTTTTATGCGATCCTGTATTTTTAGATGGATCATCAGGATGTGGATTATTCGAAATTCCAGAATTTGGATGTGTTCCAGGAAGCATATTATTTGATTGGTTACCTGGATTACCACTTACGCCTTTGCCTGGATAATTTCCATTTGGGTGTGCGGATCCATTTTGTGGGTAATTATGAGGGTAGTTATGCGTTCGATTATTTAGGTGTGACCCTTTATGAGGGTAATCCTGTCTATCAGTGTTAGGGAATGAGCCTGGCGGTCCACTTTGACCTGGACCAGAAGGTTCATTGTTAGGATAGGTTACAGAAGGATTATTTCCTGTGTTATATCTTTCCGGATTTGAAACACTATTTAGTTTCCCTTTATTTGGTGTAGTCGTGTTCATCGGTACACCATGCGGTGGTACAGTATTATTGGGGTATTGACCTTGACTTGCTGCAGCAGATTGATTGTCATAAGGATTGCTTGGTCTCTCATCACTATAAGGGTCAAACCCGCTCGTTGGGTCATTTGGTCCAGCGTTTAAGACAGGTATATATTCATTCAAATTTCCTCCATTAGGATTTTCGTAACCTTGTTGTCCAGGGTTTGGACGTTGATTTGAATTTGGCTTGTAATTTCTCGGATTATGACCGTTTGGGTTTGAAATACTCTGAAGATTTTCTTTTGCCGGAGAATTCTGCTCCTCTGGTATAGGGTAATATTGATTTTGTGGTTTATTGTTTAATTTCACTGCGCGTCCTTTAGGAGGTTGTCTACTTGAACTGTAGCTTTTAGGTGGGCCTATTGCGCCGTCGTTGTTTGGAGCAGATTGCTTTACAGGCAATGGAGTATCCCAGTCACTCCTGTCTTGAGGTTTTAGCTGTGGATAATCCGGGAAGTTGCTTGGTAAAGAAGAGTTTTGATTTGGAGCCAAATTTGAATCAAACGGATCACTGTTCTCAGAAGGAAGGTTATTATTAGGATTTATATAAGAGTAGGGAGCCACAGTAGGGTAGGCATGTAAGTTTTTATCAAGTTCATCGGGGTTCATAGCAAAGTTAGGATCCCTTGCACTTTCTAGATTTCTTACAGAATTATCGGGAGCATTAGAAAAGTAAGGATTTTCATTCGACGGATATCGGTTAGGTTTGTTCATTGAATGCAAATTACTCCTGGGAATTGAAGGCTGTTTTCGCCCTCTATTCCCGTCAGGTTTGTTTGTTTCGTGATTGTTGTCATATGCATTCTTCTTAGGCTTGTTTTCTTTGTCGTGATTAGAGAGAGGTGGATTTCCACGTTGATTGTCTCTGTCATTTTGAGGTTTGATATGCTGAAATGGTAATGGATTTTGCGATCCAGGATTAATTGGTTTATATTCTGCAATGTTTGTTTGATTAGGGTCATACTGTACAGTTGGTTGGTTATCAAAAAATGGATCATGTTTGTTAAATTGAGGAAGATTGCTGCGCTGTATAGGTACTTGACTAAGCCCACTAGTCTCAGCTGGATTATTTCTATTGGTTGGATCACTTTCCCTAGCATTGGGAGCATATTCAGTTTTCGGGACACCTTGTGGATTTAACGAATTTGCTGTATTGCCGTTGGAATTTGGCGGATTTTGTAAATACCCGGGCTGATTTCCCGAAGGTAGTCCTGTTTTTCTGTTGCTGGGTATTGCATTATAGTAAATTGGAGGATTATTGTAACTATCATAACCCGGATTTGATATGTCGGGGTTTGGATATTGACTAGATTGCTCTGGATTTGGATAATTATTACGTTTTTCATCATTATTCATCATATATGGATCAAATTGACTTTGATCTACCTTTGTAGTTGGTTCAGTTTTGTTTGAAGTAGGATTTTGGCCTATTGCATCTTTGTAGTTTGAATAAGGTAATTGCTGAGGAAATCCACCATGATTCAAATCATTCGAATTATTTAGTGGATTCTTCGAATTTGGATCATATCCCTCGAAATTACTATTGTGTGGATTAAAATATGGACCGTCCTCCCTGTTATATCTAGGATATAAAGAATCCGGATAATGGCCGCTGTTCAATGCTGCTGGGTTTTCTGGAATATTTGAAGAATAAGGATGAATTCTGTTTTTCATTAATTCATTTGGATCACCTTTATAATTCCGAAGAATTTGACCTCGTCTAGCTGCTTCCATATCCTGGGAATAGGGAATTGGATTTGAGTTATAATTTGGAAAGTGTTTGCTTGGCTTTCTTTCGTTTCTGACCTTTCTGTTCGTGTCATCGTCTTCTGAATCATCCTCATCGACGTCCTCATCATAATGTCTTGGAAGGATGGGATCACCGGGGCCGAGAATATTACTCAGATCTGGTGAATTAATTTCATTTTGGCGATTTTCTGAAGAATTTGGTTTATCAAGTGATCTTTGTTTCCCGTTCATGGAATTCTCGGGATGAGCATTTGGCATACTTGCATAATTGGGTAGTGATTCCTGACTATACGGGTTGTCTCTGTTGGAGGACTGTGTTGGTTTACTTGCTTCTGGGTTAGTGTTGGTTGTTTTATCAGTTGGAAAAGAAGCGTTATTTTTCCTGCCATCCGCTTCATAGGGAATTAAGGGATCACCCGGTCCTAGAACTTCTGATGGATCCTTGTGTTTTACAGAATCATCCTTGTCTGGCCTGTTGGAATCATTTGGAAAAAGGCGTCTCCTTTTATATGGTTCCATTGGGTCTCCTGGTCCAAGTTTATCGGAGACTTTTTCTTCAGGTTCCTTTCCATTCTGTGAATTTTGATTTTGTATCGACTGGTTTGAATCTGTCACACGAGTTGGGTCTATATAGTAATGATTGTTATGCACTACGTATGTTATGCTAGAATCCATGTTCTTTCTAAGCATTTCTTCCATAGCATCCTTGTCAATGCCATGATCGATTTCATTTGGTGGATCGACGTACTGAACTCTATTTCTATCCACCTCTTTCAAGTCTTTGTTATTAGGCATATTTCTCGTTTGAGCATTAGAATCAACCATTGGAGGATGGCCTTCCTTTTGTGACAACTTTGTTTTGGGTATTTCTGGTTTCTTGTTTTTGTTTGTACTTTCTTCATTCTCTTCCGTAGAATAGCTGTCATCGGTGCTGTCTGATCTACCCCGTTTTCTGCGGCGCTTTCTGTGTTTTCGAGGTCTTGTAGAATCATCGCTGGAATCATTCTCATCTCCTTTCTTTCGCCGTCGTCGTTTATTATAATCGTCTTCATCAGAGTATACCGGGTCTCTTGACGGATGACGCTTTCTACGTTTTCTGTATTTCTTTTTTCGTCGTTGACCGTTTGCATCAAGTTCATCACCAGTTTCATACTCACTTTCGTACTCAGATTCGTCACTATCATTAGAATCTTTGTTTCTCGAGGATTTCTTTCTCTTTTTCCGTGCTTTTATATCCCTGTTGTCCGAATCAGGATTTTGATTCACAGGATCGTTCAATTTCACTCGAATTAAAGGTTGAAATTTGTTTTGTTTTCGCAGCTTTTCTTCCGATTTATCAACTTCTTTGGGTTCTAGTTTGTGATAAATAATGATGGGCTTTGTTTTCTTTTGCTTATTTGGACTATCATCAGACTCGTAGGAATCACTCTCGTTGTCTTCCCCTTGTCGGTTATTCCGCTTTTTTCTACGGCGTTTTGATTTCTTTTGGGGATCTTGTCCGTCCTCAGAATATTCGCTACTGACATCAATCATATTTCCGGTTTTCTTTTTTGGTCTTCTTTTCTTCTGCTTTGGAATTTCTTTAATTTGTATCATACGAGGTGAGAGCATTGACTCGGGGTCGTTTTTATTTAATTCATTTTCGGGTTCACTGCTGGATTGACTATCATCTGCTGATTCATTGGCGTTTCTTTTCTTTTTAGGTCTCTTTGGATCCACTACCTTGCTTTTTGTTGTTCTGGGACTTGGGTTGATTTTGTTCTTTCTTATGTTGGGACGATTTTTAGGTTTTATATCTGCTCCAGATGAATTGCCATCTAAATAAAATTCAGACATGTCATCTTCATCAACCTCACTATCTTTTGTGTGTTGATGATTAGGTTTTTTAAATACAGACTTGTCCTTATTTCTAATTGGACGCAAAGGGGATGGCTTAGGATGAGCCATTTCAGGATCGGATTCATACGGAGGAGGGTCTTTGGAAAGTTTTTCGTCATATTTTTTAGATTTCTTCGGGACAAACCATGGTTTCTTCTTTTTCTGGGTATCGTCATATTCGCTCCATTCGTCAGAAGAATATACTGGTTCGTTAGGATGTCTTCCTTTTTCCAGATCACCGGGAGGTAAATCCTTTTTATCTGGATTTCTTTTATTTCTTCTGGATACTGCTAATATTCTATTTTTAGCATTTGGATCTCGAGCTGCATTATTTTCCTTTGCCTTGATGGCCATTCTAAGTCGAAACAGATAGATCCAAGGTCGTAAAACAAATGTTAATACAATGGGTATAAGACAAATACTGTATGCTCCCCTCCACATATCTGCTCCAGCTCCTCTGATGAACATAATGAGGAAATAAGGAAAGAAACAAATGACGGACACAGTACAGATTATTAGATTTGCACTGGCTGTTGCCATGTTGGGGTTTTTATTTGCATCCGGCTTACTTCCATTACCTTTGTACCAGCCTTCTCCGCCATTGATTTTCTGTGTATCATTAATATGTTTGTCGGCTTTAGATATAATTACAAAGGCTATGACTACAAATACACCGGTAAGACCTACACCAAGAGGAAAAATCAAGGCTAAATACAGAACACTTTCCTCTAATTGCACAACACACCCCGAGTGATAGTAGTCATACTTAAAGGAGACCCATCCAGACAGCGGCAACACGGACACGATTACTCCCACTAACCAGACGACTAAAGACACCAGCATAAGGCGGCAGTTGGAGCAGAAGACAGCTTTGTGTAGCTCCCTGTTCTTTATCTTTGTTATTCGCTCCACACACCTCACAATCAGAAGTCCAAATATCACCAGATATACCAGTGTTGTTACGACGCCGTGGATGTGACACGCCGCATCAGAGAATTCCCAAGATTCCAAAATGGCCGTCACACACGCTGGGACAAACACGAAAAAACAGGCTATAAAATCAATCAGAACAAACTGTAGAAAAAGTCGGTTGGCCACGATGACGTATAGTCTTCTTTTTCTCATCATGACTAGTACAATGACATTGATGATGAAATTGACAGCAATCGTGGCTACCAAAAAGAGTGCCACTAGATAAGAATAAGCGTCCGCCATTATTCTCTTCCGATCAGATCACAACGAAACCCTTTTTTCACTGCTGTATCTTTTTTCAATGGTTCCTTCCACTTTATTTTACATTTTCCTGTTAGTATTTTATCAGGCACAGTTCAAGCTTGTCATTATTTTTTCTATAATTTTCTGGATAAATTTGAATTCATCTTTCCACTGCTTCATAATTCCTGCTTTCCAGACATTTTAACTTGTCCAACTGCTAATTATGTTACCTGTCAAACAAAGTTTAATCGGCGATCTCTGCACCCCGTCATTTTATAATCCTCTTAATTAATATCGATCTCTTTTTTTCTTTTAATTAGTTCATGAGCACATGTTACATATATTACGTGCACTTTTCCTTTGCGTGTACATGGTGTACATGTATGATATGTTGAATTTTCGGTTGTTTTTTCTTTTTGAGAGATTTTTATTAAAATGAGTTTTATTTCATTTTACTTTTTATAATTTTAATGAAATAGGGAGAAAAATATATTTCACACCATTTAACAATGCCCAACTTATACATTAACGGTCCAATGTATTGTACGTTTTTGTGCATTGTATTTATCTTTCATTTTTATCTTTCATTTTCAAGTTTTTAAAGATTTTCGTTTTTTACAGATAAAATTAAAAGATATATTTAAAGTTTCAAAGATTTTATTTTGTCAAGTCTAACAAAGTCTAAGGACAATACCTTTATTAAAATTTAGCTGCAGTGCAAAGGTATAGACAAATGACGTAATTATATAAAATATTGGACTTGGATTTTGTCGTTTTAATGTCGCTTAAAGGTGTATCACCCTAAGTATGTCAACGACCCAATTCCATGTTTTAATTTTTTATGCTATTACCAAAGGATTAATCTAATACAATTCAATTAAGGCATGAATATAAATCTCTTGCAATAAAGGATTAAATGTAACCGACTAGGATAGTAACTGTAAAAAGGAATTATTTTTAACATACTCGCAGTAGGTTTTACCTCATTAGTTGCTTCAAAATTGATAAGTCTACAGATTTTCATCCTTACTCTACAGTTTTAATCGAAAAATTCTACAATATCTGTGAGGCATCGTTTAAATTGAAGATATTCGCATTTGTACTTAAATATCTCAAATAAAATATGATAAATGATATGTTTTGAAATCCTGACCATTTTTTTCTTAACCTTGACTCTGTTGGGGGTGCCTCTTTATATTCTAACGAAACAGGATTTATTCACAAACTTCTATATGAAACAAAGTAAACACTTGCAAAGACCTTCAATTTCACATTTTTTTTTCAATTAAGCATAGGTATCTTTTTCGCCCCAGCAACTAGTGCGAGCCTGGACCTCGGTTTTATCTGAAAGATTTTAAACTTTAAATCTGTATTCTACAGATGTTTTCTTTTCATTTCAATGAAATATGGAGATAACGAACAGTATTCAGACGCAAAAATCCATTCAAGTAATACAAAACAGGAACAGAGCAAACACGACCCTCAAAGATCAGGTGCCATGCCATGGAGGAATGTGCCATCCAGGCCTAACTGCCGCTTATAATTCAAGTTTTTTCTTAAACATTCATGAACACTTAATAAATCTAAATCTTCAATATGTGGAGACTAGTCTTTAGAATAAACCTTAAGTGTTGACATGAAAAATTCCCTGACTTTTCGATGGCTTTGAATGACGAGTTAATGTTCAAATTAACAGTCTGTACACGAGCAATATAAATGACAGATTCCCGAGATTGAGGGACGCTTAAACAAATAAACAAAAACAAATCTGTAACCTGAATATTTTTATTTATGAAAATTCATGATGAAAGTAGTTAAGCTTCGAATTTGAAACTTTAAAGGATTTATAGATTAATATGTAAAATTTGGATTTGATCTTCATATGCCTAATTTCATGTTGAGCATTAAAGTACATTTTGAAGAAGATCAATTTTGTTTTGTAGCAAATTTGTTCTACAATACTCCAGTAGTTCAAGTACGTCAGTAACTTATATTTGTTTGGTGTGAGGAGAGCAATTCTGGGAGATACATGGGATATACCTAATGTATTTGGTGCGACATTTAACTGTTTATTTTGAAATGTCAGTCATATCTTCTTGAACTTCTAATGATTATTCAGGTAAGACAACTTTGAAATCCACAGTAAAATATCAAGTTTTTTCTTTTATCTTTTTAAATTTATTTATTCACATAAGATGTACGTCTGCCAGCTTAGACTTCCATTGTTTATCGTCTTGTATGTGTGATATGGATACCTCCCGCGCACCTGATCGGTCGTATATGTTGTCTTCTCCATGAATGGCGGAAAATTTGTCTTTCTTTGACATTGCAACGTACGATGAGACCTTGGCTTTGGCTTTGTACCAGTTGTTTGGAGGTTTTGAATCCAGTGAGCGTGATGAAAGGGGTGCTGCTTCATCCGCATCGTAGATGTCAAAAGTTTGTCTTGGTGGACTCTTGAGGGATGCTACGAAATTAAGCATCCCTGTTGTTTCCGATTCTTTGTTTTCCTTTTCGCTAGGCTTACTCTCAGACAACGATAAGGGTTTAGTTTTAACATTTCCTCTGTCTGAAGTTTTCTCATCGGATGAATTCTTTTGTGGCTGGATTTGAACAGGGTCAGGGGACTTCACTGGTACATACTCATTCGGTAACTCATCACTGTTTATGAAGACATTACTTAAGTCAATATTATCATTGTCTGCGTGCTTTCCATCGACGTTTTTCTTCAAGGACTTAGAATCCTGAACATGATGCTGATTGGGTTGTTTGGTATGTTTATTTTCCGCTTTACGTTCATTGTTAGCATCGCTTTTGTTATAAAATGGTTGTGGATTGGTTTTTGAATTTAGAGATTGGTACTTCTCTGGTCTATTTGTTGTATCTTTTGTGTTTTTATTTTCAGGCAACCCTGTAATTATACCCTTTATGATGGGTTGCATGTCTGTGTTTGCCTTTCTCGTGTCCTTGTTGTCATTGTGTATTGTATTACTCTCTCCATTCCTTTTGGCAGTATTGAGAGCTGCTTTGTTTTTCCTGACATCTGAATGTTGTTCTGGATTGTGTCCATTATACAGTCCGCCTGTTTCTCCTCTGCTCCGATTCCCTACTTCTTCAAGAGGGAAATTTGTCTTTTCTTTATCCATTGCTATCTTCTTTGATGCTGAGTTTTGATAAGCCAAACTTGGGATTAGTATCCCTTGATTCCCTTCCTTTGGTTTAGGTGACTGCATGCTTTCTTCATTGTCATGATTATTTTTGGCTTCATTTTTATTTCTGTATTGCAAGGAGTCATTTTCCAAATTTGTATTTTTCAGGTGATATTTTTCGTTTTTGTTCACATTCAGGATAGCTTTATCTACATTGTGATCATGTCGAGATGAATAAGTGTTTGAGTTGCCTATTTTCTCGGGTTGTCTCAGCATTGAGTCATTTGCTTTGACGTTATTCCCCACAGAAGATGCATGATCTGTGTCATTACCACCGGGCATTTCTCGCTGATCAACAAACACGGACTGATCATTTTCTAACTTCCCATTATGATTTCTATTAGGAACATTGTAAAATTTAGCTTGTGTAATTGTTTTACTTATATTATCTTCTTTAGGATTATTTGAATCCTCTTTTATGGTCTGTTTTTCACTTCTGGATTCACTAACTGACTTTTGGTTTTCTCCCATGCTCTTTGGTTCAGTCTTCGTTGTTGTGTTAATAATTTGGTTTCCTGTTATAAGAATTGCGGTGTGTTTTGTTTTTGTGTTTCTTTCGTTTTCTTCACGACTGTTACTTTCATTTGTTTCATACTGATTATAAAAGCTTTGTTTCTCGGAGTGTATATGATTTTCCTCTGGTGTAGATTGATACACCTGTTGTGTATGTAAAGTATCATATGTTTTTAGCCTTTCGTTCCGAGGGAATGTCTGCGAATTGTGTGTATCAATTGTCTCTGATACTCTTCGCATATCAGATTTACTCCTTGGTGGTTCTTCTGGTAAATCTCTATAATGTACAGTCGATATAACTATTTTTGAGTTTACCTCGTGTGATTTATCAGCCCAGGTAGAGTTAGCATGGTTGACCGTTTCCTGATGAGCATTTTGTTTTGTTGGTCTGTGTTCGGTTGTTTCATTTTCCTCTTCCTCAAAACCATTTAATGAATTTTGCTTATGTTCATCATCTTTATTACCTTTTCCTTTGCTTTTATACGTCTCACTGTTCGATTTATCATCAATTTCATTAGTTAAATCATTCTTTTTTCTTTTATTTTGATCAACTTCAGTGTTCTTTCCTTTTATTTCGTCTTTACGCTCAGACATTAGATACTTAGTGGTGGAGCTTGCGATTACCAGATGGACACCACTTGTTCCCACATCAGTTGAACTTTCATTGCGTGATCTTTGGTTAAGTTTCTGTTCAGAATGATGTTCTTTATGAGAGTTTTGATCATATTTAACCTCCTCATTCTTCCTGTTTGACATGGGTTGTTGAGATGACTCATGGGAAGGAAGGACTTCTTTTGCTTTCTGGTTTTCGTCAGTCGTTTTTCTGGCGACTTTTTTGTCATGAATTGGCTTAGAATCATCAATGTACGACTCTGTGTCATCTTCTGACACAGTATATTCTGACCATTCGCTATAGTCTGACTCGCTATCAAAATTTCGAAAGTTCCTTTTGTTTAGAACCGGTATGCCCTTCAGCTGTTTTTGTTGTTTTACTTTCTTTCTCTTTCTTACTTTCCTTCTCTTTTTGTGATGACTGTTCCCTTTCTTTACCTGGCTCGGGCTTTCATTTTTATTTTGGTTGTTGGGAGTATTTTTCATCACCTGGGTTTTCCCAGGTTTTGTCAACATCTTTCTCCTCTGGTGCTTTCCTTTAGCATCATTTCGTTCACCTTCGTCATCATTGAAACCTATTGAACGTTCTTCATCGTAACTTTCATCAGTACTGATATAACTTCCGTCTGATGGTTCCTTTCTGTTGTGTTTCCCTCGGTGCTTGACATTCTTCTTTTCCTGTATTATTTCTTGGCGCCATTGCAGAACATGTCTTTGTCTGTTCTTAATAAGTCGCCGAAGTCTGACGTAATGTACCAATGGTCTCACCGTGAATGTCAATAGAATGAAACAAAGAGAGACACTGTAATACCCCCTGAACACATCTTTGTCCACAATTCGGCAAAGTGCAACAATAAAGTAAGGCATCCAGAAGATGATCATGAACAAACAAACCCCAAAATGTGTAAATACGGAGTGGACCATGGCAAATAGAATTTGTTTCCGCGTCATTTTTTCACGAATCTCCATTTTGTTCTTTTCGTTTATTTCATACTGCCTATGATTTGATTTGTCTTCATTGAAATGATTATATTCCTGTTTATTGCGACTTCCAAATGAACTGATTCCAAACTTCTGGCTATTTCTGTTTGTTAATTTTCCATCATTATCATAGTTCTCGGTATCACTTGACTCGCTCTCGTTGATCCAGTTCTGTGATGAGGTTCGGGGTAGTGATTCCTCGTTTTCTTTACGTTCCTTTACAGTTACCGGCTGAATTCGTGACATATTTGTTTGCGAGTTAATGGAATTGAATATGACAACGTGAGAAATTATAAAGAAAATCAAAGCAAGTCCAATCCCAAGAATTGTGACGATGATGAGGTGATACAGGTTATCTTCCAAGACTGGGAAGCAGCCGGAGTGGTAGTAATCATAGGAAATGTTGGTCCACCCGGTCAATGGTATACCGGAAATCAGAAGATCCACGAACCATACAGAGAAAGAGAGGATTGCAAGACGACGCGGGGAGCTGAAGAGTTTGCCGTGGAGCTCCTGGTGTTTTATTCGGACAACTCTCTCAAAACAGCGTAATGCTAGAATATGAGAGATCACCAAGTACACGAAAATGGTGACGACTCCATAAATCTGACATCCTATATCGGTCATGATCCATGAAAGGGTGGTACTCACAACAGCCGAGGGAATCAACAGAATGGCGTCAGCAATTACGTCAATCACGAGAAACTGAATCGTGAAACTTTTTGCAACTTGAGTAAAGGACAGTTTTTTATTGACGAAGTTTATTGTAAGAATCCCTAGAATACTGTTAATTAGAACAGTCAAGGAAATCCATGTCGTCATTAAGTAAGGCAAAACCTCTCTAATGAAAGAATCCTTCAAAGCCATTGTTCACCAAAACTTCGTAGTTTCTTCAGTGTATTTATTTTTACTCACCGTGCATTTATATTTTTCGAATTTTCAAAGTCTTTCTTAGACCAGAATTTATTTCTCTCCATTTTTTCCACACCATAAACTTACATTATTAATTACTAGATCCCCAAACAGTTCTTCATCGTGGGACAGTGATCGACACATTGTACTTAAATATCGTAAGGTCCGGTAAGTCAAATTAAATATCATGTTTCACGGACAAATTAGGCCAGCTAAAGAAATAGAATTAAAGTGTTAGACGGTTTAAAAATTCCTTTTGAAAAACTTATAATACATACACAACTGAAAGTCTTACGGGTCAGAAATGTAATCGGCTTTTGCATTTTCTGCACCTACATTAGATACCCTAGCTAAGACTTACAGACCATCGGCTCATTTTTATGTTTATATACAATCCGCATGGTTATATCATTTTAGAAAATTTTAAAATATATTTGAAAAACCATTTATATCTCAAAGTATATATGTGTCAGTTTGGGGAAGAAACATTTTTGAGAATTCAAAATAAGATTATTATAAATATCTTTTTGATTTATAATTAAGCTTTACAAGTCAAAGAGCTGTACCCATCGTCTGTCTGTTCCTTTGTCCTGCATAATCCCAGAATCATAATTACAATTGTATAGATGAACCCGCTTTGTATTCAAGAGACCAAGTCTGTGAGACCTTTCATTTGAGATATATAGAAAAAGGATTCGGTCGGGTTCCAACTTCCATTACAGATTTAGGATGTACCTAGAAGTATTACCTTGTACAGGCTTACAACAGTGATCAAACTCATAATTCATATCGTCAATACAAACAGAGAAAAGGGAACCCCTGGAAACACCCGTTTTGAGATCAGGTGTCTGTGAGAAGTACACATACCCCGTTGACCCTTCATTACTTTGTACCTTAGGTGCATAGGTTGTGAGCCCTATGTACCTATTGACAGCATAAATCCAACATTTTGATTTTTGGTATGGTATGTTTGCTAAATTTTGACCCCAAAACAGGCTCATATCTGCAAACTAAGACATTCTAAATAAAGGAAGATGTTGAAAGCCCACCTCAATCGATTCATTAGTAGCTTGCCTCTGTCAAACTATTTGACATATATATATACACGTACAATAGCTATCAAAGAAAAAAAAACTTAAGTCTTTGTTTGCCTTCAACAATCACATTTCGCAAAAACATTCAAATACAATAGTTTTGTCAGAGTTCATAGTGACTCTCCATTTCAGTGGGATAAATCAAGTTGACATGTGAATGAAAATAAATATTACTAATTGATAGTTGTTCACTGATCTTGTTTCTATAATGTTCCTCTAATTTATATTTTAAAGTTTTATGTGATATGTCCAATGAGGGTAAAGACAAGTTCTGTTGTAGAGTATAAAGCTTTCTTTGCCAAGATATTCTAGATCCCAGTGTTTTATCCTCCTTAAATGCAGACACCACTAACTGGTCATTATAATCATTTTCTCTCTCTAAATTTTTCAGTCTTAAATAAAATTTATACATATTTTCATAACACAAATAAAATAGTGGGAACTGTCCCAACTCATATAGAACAGCAATATTAGATGATTTTCTATGAACACCTAAAATGTCTTTAAAAATCTGGTGTTGTATTTTTTCAAATGGAAAGTGATCTGAGGATAATAAATCACATTTGTAGTCTGCTATCCAGATTTCAGAACCATAAGTTAAGATTGGAGTAATCATAGATCTATAAAGTTTAAGCATTGTCTTTACAGAAAAATTTGTAACTATATAGATTATCTACACACAGTGTATACCTTATCGTCTGTTAGTGTGGCATTATCTTATTGTAAATATAACTAAAGTACTTCTTTACTTTATCGTGTTTGTTTTATGTTACTAAACAAACCAAAAAGATGGGATATTAATATTAACCTCGGGTCTTTAACTCTTTATATCTATACTTGATATTAGCCCAACACACAACGTTTCGTTTGTCTCCTTTCGACTGAATTAAAATTACACAAACTTTAGGAGAATGAAGTAATTCGGGGTAAAATTCCAATAAAACAACATACAAATTTAATACCCATGAGGAATTTTCTTTTTCTCTTGTCTATGCATAGAACTAAACACTGCAAACAGTTGATAAAGTTTCGAGTTGTCGTCTAACTTTCAGAAGTAATGACATCACCATCATTTCTAATAGGTCAGTAAAACTAAAACCTTTCCGCAACAAACAGTATTGTTCCGGTTGGTTTGACAACGCTTAAATAAAGTGAAATAATATATACATACTGCTGAATAGAATGATCCAGTATTTTCAATCTGTATGCACATGTATACTTGAAGGTTTTTAATATAGATACCTTACAAAGGCGAAAAGGGTAGACTTGTGGGGAAAGATTGTAAAAAAACTATAGACAATCAAGAAACCCCCCAAAAAAACTAAAATGTCGGCAACCTTCCTTGTAACCTGGCTTGCAGGCCATCCACCGCCTTTCCTGTGTAGAGAAGTTTTTATTCCACGGAAACCGGTATTTATCTTTGTTAAGACTTTCTGTAATGTTTACACTACTAAATATAATAGTTTACTTTGTTTGAAATTAACTTATTGAAAGTTTCCTTTTCTATAAATATCTGTATAACAGTTTAAACCATGGCCATAAAAATAAAAGAAGAATAAAACGCATTAGGATTCAGTTTAAAGTGTAGCTATTGATCGATATCCGCGTTTTTCTTTTATAAAAAAGAAGAAAAGGTTTGGATAAGAAAACTAACATTGTAATCATTCAATTTGTCTGGACTAAACCCATTGTGGCAGCTCGGGAGGGGGGCCTAAGTCATCAAGTCACTCGAGTTCTAAAGTAAACACTAAAGAGCGCCCTTAATGAAGATATAGTTATTTAATGTTTTGTGGAAACCCGTGATTAAGAAATTTAATGGATGGCAGAGGGTGGCGGGGAGGAGAGAAGGGGAGGGTGTTAAAATCCTATTAATATGTGTAAATGAAAAGTTGACCACCTAAAGTTTCAAGTTTGCCACCTATAGTGTTATAATCTATGAAAAAAAAAATATACGTGCACAGTCCTGTGTCAAAAGTGACAGTTTCATATTTTTACTGTACGACCATATTTTTTGCATGAAAATCCAAATTAACTAAATTTCCTATTCAAATAAATCAAAATGAAAGCCATTTGGAAGGGTACAAAATTTCTTCAAATTTTTCGTGTAGAATGAAGAAGGCTTTGAACTTTTTTTTTCGACAAATGATTAATTTCTATAGTATGAAATACTTCAATGGATAACTGATTATTAATTATCATTTACAAAATAATTATGAAATTAAGAAATGTAGTTTATGAAGTATAATTAGCAGTGGGATAAATCAAGTTGACATGTGAATGAAAATAAATATTACTAATTGATAATATTTACAAATCCAGTTTTAAAATTTGAAAAGTTTTTTAAAAACTTATTTTCTTCAAAAAAAAAAAGAAAAGGAGCAGAATAAGTACCAATGGGAATTTCAAATGTTGGCAGAAACTACATACAATTGTATTTCAAGAACTATTTTGATATACATGTATATCCTAATAGAGTCTAGAGATGGTAAATTCCCTAAATGCACTCACATAATTGCTCAGACATTGTAAAGAAATAATCACAACTGAACAAAAATATATAGTTTATATAAAGTTCATAAAGTCAGTAAAGAAGAGTGAACCATTATTTTTGCCTATACCCTGACATTAACCTCAGGCTGCTTTTCAAATATTTACATTTTTACATAACATTTTTCAAATCAAACAGAAGCAATGCAAATATTTCAGCTATTTAAAAATTAACGGATATACACATATCTTGATTAGTGTTCAATCAAACCCATCAACTGTTATAACATTTTATTGCAAATTTATATTGATGTGTAAAATAAAGAGTGCCTACAAGTTCACTGACCATACAAATGTAAAATAAGATTTGTAAATATTACAATTACCAAGTTCCCTGATCAACTAGGTATAATTTTATAAGAATTCATTTTAAAGAGTCTTTTGACATACTTATGATACTGGCACAGACTAGATAGTACAGTGTATGATTAACAACATAACAATAAATAGCCGACTTCTGATTCCCAGTCATTGTTCTGAACACATTGAGTCCTTTGTAAGTTAATATCCTCTGGCAGTTTGAGAAATCTCAACATTTGAGTCCAAACCCTGTCTTAAACGCAAGCTCCACAAGGTTCTGTGGAGTTCCATCTTGGAAACAGACGTACAATTCTTCTTTGGATCTTTGGCGTCTGTAAAATAAAAGTTATTTTTGATTTAAATATCTTCCAGAGAGAAAAGGTATTTTGTATAAAGAATTGAAATTCAGTCATCTGATCTGAATAAAATTTTTTTAGTATATCAACACTTCTTTCTTCTATGAGCTTGTACATTCAACTTTGACATTGGCTCATATATTTCAAAGTGATAAACTTAATTAAATTAAATGTCTGAATCTATGTTTGTCCTTTCAAACAGATACATGTATTTCTAAAATTATCTAAAACTATAATTTGAAATATTTCCATTTCTAATTTTTTTTCTCTGTGATAACTCTTTGAAATTTAGCGGAATTGATTTCTTGATAATTCTACCGGAATGTATATTAGGTAGGTCGATAGGTCAGGAGCTAAGGAGGCCAAATATGCATGCAAATCTCGTGCAGCTGCCTTTGTGTTTGACTTTAGTGGGCAAGGACTATTGAAATTAGCATGGGAGTCCTGGTATAATTTAAATCTATGTCTACATTTTTAAAGTCTAAATCTACAATTTTATTTCACAATGAAATGGAAATATAAGGAATCACTGTCTAGTTAGTATTAGGAAACATGGGATAATTTATGCATAACGGGCTTTGCGTTGATGCCCTGGCATACTATACTTACTAGACAGTGATTCCTTAAATAATCCTTGGAATGTCATTCTGTTTATTTACATCATGTCAAAATCTGGGCCCATTGAATAGGTGTCTAAGAGAGTAATACATGTACATGTAACAAATGACAAATACTTTTTTACTTTTGGGGAATTCAGGGGTGGGGGGTTAAGATGTGTTACTTACCCCATGACCCAGTAACTGGCTGGTACCCCAGGGGTTGAGACTGTAAACATTACCCCCTCCTCCCTCATAAAGTTAAATGTTGTGTCCACCACATGGGGAACTTTAGTGTCCATCTCTGGAATCAGGGGAGGGGCTGACTTCTGAAATGGGTAAACACATGTACATTTCTGGGTTAAAAGTTGTGCTGTTAGTGTTATAATCATATTAGGACAATTTTCACCTTAGTTTGGACTTTCAGTAGGGCGTGGCATTCTCGGCGCTACGTAATGGCAAATACTACTAGAATCTTATTGGTTAAGAAATTAATAACATCAGGAACTTTAAATTGTAGTTGACAATGGTGAGACGACTTATGCCCCACCTCTGTGACGTTAGAGAACTTTTAATTGACTATTTACTACACCAGTTGACATTCGGCCGAATTTCTATCCTATGTTTATTTCAACAGTGAAGGAAAGCTGTGTAAATTTCAGAAGCTAATTAAGTAATGTCAAGAATGCTACGCCTTACTGAAAGTCCAAACTAAGCTGATAATGGTTCTAAACATCCAGTACTTAATGTTTAGTTTTAATCATATTTTTATTTACACTAAATAACAGCACAATTATATTATGGCATTAATATTTCTGTTAGTTAAAAATAATTAGCTAGATATACATTAGATTCACAGAAGATACTATAGTTTGAGAAATCTTTTCCATTGATGTATAAATGATATTGTCCTCGGCCACTACTGGTACTTACCCTTCTATATCTGTACTTGTCAAACATGTGTTTGATCTGTGAGGAGCAGTGATAGAAGTTCTGAATGATCTCCGTGTTATCAGACACTGGCTCAGGGGAGATAATCACTCCCTCGTACTTGTCAAAATGGAGGAAGTGAAGGAGACAGTTATCTGCCCCTGATGTCAATCTACAAAATAAAATTGTAAGCAGCTGACTCCAATTTGATTTTTATATTTCAGGCACAATCAGTAGAGTTTATCATTATGTTCTGTGGATCTTTGCCTTACTTGATATTGTTAGCCATAGTGAAGCTGACATCCCTATGTTTATCCTCCTGTATAACATCAGAAAAAAGCCTTCCCCTTTTATTTCTTATCTGAAAAAGAAAAGAAAGATTTAATTTTCACTTTCACAGAGCTGATTCAGCACAAGTTAATTGCTTATGATTAACTTTTTTGCATCAGAATGAAATCAACAAAACTATGTTACTGAAATTTCATTGATAATGAGAGGAGAGGAAAATCAGAAAAGAGCAACATCTTTTTTTTTTAATTGAAAAAAAAATTATTAACCATATAATTAGGGACTTTTAAAATAAGTAATCACTGATGTGCCATTGTGATCCTCAACCCACACTGCACTTATGTGTATACAAAGAGAGATAACTCTGATTACCTTGTCACTCCCAGCGCTAGAGTTACTTTCCATAGATCCATCTGATCTGACCGAGTCCTTCCGCCCTAGTACTGGGAGTTGTCGCCCTTTGTTCAGCAAGTTACTCACATCTAAATCAAATAACAAGTGTACATTGTTTTCAAGATGGTATGTTTTATCTATCATATTGGTACAAAAGTTGTCAGAACTGATTATGACAACATAAAATTATAAGAGTTTTTCAAACAAACCACTTCACGAACACAGGATCTCCATATCTTTTTAAAGATAGATTAAAGTATACAATCTATATAATCATCATCTTTTAAGAAATTTTTTCTACTTCTAAACCCTGTAAAAATTTCTAACCTTATATGTTGGTAATGTATAGATTTTACATTTTGAAGACATTCATGGCTTTTTGGAAATAACACAATTCTCCAAAGCAAGATTGATTTTCTTAATGATTAGTATATTTATTCCTGAGTTATTCCTGTTAAAAAGTTTGATATATCTAAAAGGCATATTGTCTCTGCTTTTAGAATATATAAAAATTATTGCTTTAACTTTTAAACATTTTATAAAAACCAGAATTACCTTTCACATGTGTTTTTTGACATACATCACATTGCAAATTTTTAGCTTGAATATTAAAAAGTGTCAAAAAATGTTATCAAATTTTGCACTTATTTGCCCTTTGACCTCTATATACACTGGTAATGTCAGTCATGAAAAGTCATTGTCTCTGAGAAATTCCCTACAAAATGGTATGTTTTATGCCTAATTTTCTCTTTGGTTGAAAAAATAAAGAATGTAGAATTTGTCAATGGGTCTCCAAAATTGCTTCAAATGTTCCGATAGAGAAAGGGTTAATAGAAACTGTCTTACAGATTTAATCATGCGATAAAAATAAAAACCTTTTGATGAAAAAAATCCCTCTTTAATTAACATCTTTCTCACATATTTAATCATGCAATAAATATAAAAGGCTTCTGAAAAATTTATATGTTGATTTAAATGTTTATAGGTTAAGTTCAAAACCTTGAACACAGAAACTTTAAATCTTTACCGAGTTTTGGACTAGAGGTCACAGGGTATACTCCGTTACTCTGACAGCTGGGTCGAGTAGACTCAAGGATGGAAACCAGTCTCACTCTCTGGGAGAGGCCCCTGTAGGGAAATAAAACATTTACATTTCTGAGAGAACTTAATTACCAGTCTAGACATACCGTGGTATCTAATTAAGGAACTAAACTTATGAAAGATTATACTGAAATCATACATTTCCAATCCACCAGTCTCTGCAGTAAAATTAACTGTTGAATCAACTGCCAAGATGAAGTATAATGCAGTTAAAGAGAAATATTTTTTTCTCCTTTCATTGTCATTAATTTTCCATCTGCTTCACAGAAAGCGGGCAGAGGAAAAATTCTTTTTGTTACAGCACTGGGTGTGTTGTCAAATGCTTGAGTAAAACTACATAATGAATCCTGTGTATGGAATAAAATTGTGAGTACCTTTTCTTAGAGAGCTGTGAGAGATCCAGGGAGTTGATCTGGAGTAGGACGGCCTTAGCCTGGTCAATATACAGGGGATCCGGACGGGGGGTGTTATTCCTCCTGATAACAATATCATACAATGTATCATTACATACCTCTAAAATAAACTGTCAGAAAATGTCAGATCTTGGTTTTCTCATTACATGTATATCAATAAGATTCAGTTGTCATGAAGAATCATTCAATGTGTACACATGCTTCTTAAGAATGGGGATAGATATTGATAAAGCTGAAAAAGATTCTTTAAATGGCATTAAAATGGCTACACTTACTTGATAGCTCCTCCCTTGATTTCCAGTAGTGTACACAAAATGCTTCGCTTCTAAAACAGACAACAGAGTCTCATTAAACTACACCTATCATATGTTTAATTACTTGTTTAAGTTTTAATTGTTTTATATTCTACATGTTCTAGATCACATGAAATTTATCATAAACGAACATTTCAGATTTCTATGCATTATCTTTTATGTAGATGCAGAGTATTAAAAATAACCATTTTAAAATTCCTACAGAAGGAATTGATAAAATTTAACATTACCATTTTTTTTCTATCAGGAATTAAACTCTGTTACCCGTCACAGTTTTGCACATTTCAATCAAATGTCCATTATTTGGAAATAATATACTATTATATAGTATATATTTGCTGATGTAAAATTGATAGAATTGTTTACCAAAACTTTAACATGTACATGTATGCAATTTCATGAAAATTATATTAATCACTAAAGTAATGTCAGTAAAATTTTTGTTGCAATCCAGGTTACAATAAACAAATATTAGCATATCCATTGCTTTGGTGTTCTTGTTTATCAAATCAATGTCTACTTTTATTTACTTTTTGTGCTAGTCAAACAATGTTCCTCTTGTATTTTCTTAAATTAAGAGGGTTCATTATACAGCCTTAAAATATGCTACAGTTTTCATTAGATGCAGGAAAAAGAACAGCAAATCAACTTTCTGTTGAAAGAATAAATGGCCATTCCAGTCTTCCTGGCAATGTATCCCTGAACTTTATGTCTTATTAATTCATGAACTATAAAACTTTACTCCACAGCTGCCATTGTGTTTCCTGATCAATACGGCCATTATCTTGACACCTCAATGTGGTCGCTGTTAGCCCCAGCCATCTCAGGGAACAACAAAAATCAATCAGGCGTGACACATTATTATCAATCTACTCTTATTCATGACCATAAAGTTAAGTGCAGGTAATAATAATTCTGAGATGCAAATAGAGAAAATAAAAACAAACTTAAGTGTTCAGTCAAGGACAGAGATATTTGTAGTATCCATGTTTAACATATAATCACTAAGGCCTAGTTATGTTATACAAATGTATAGAATTTGGAGTGGTATTTTGAAAACATTCTGACAACACATTTAAAAGTAAAACATAGTGCTCCCGACAGAAGTCAATTCTATGAGGTAGCTTATTCAGTGACCTTTTATATATGACCTTGACATGGTGCAGTACCTTGATCATCAAGGTTTACTTTGTCCTACCATTTCATGAATTTTAATATAGTAAATGGAATTTTTCAGCACCTCTTTCAGTCACTGATATACAAAAATGTTTTGGTTTTTAATGGCTATTTTGTTTAATTTATTCACAATTCAACTTTTAAAAAAAACATTCTCAAAATTTTCACTCATCAACTTACATATCCGACGATGAGCCAGACGAGTTTGGCGTTGACGGGCTCCGTGTATCCAAACACATGCTCCTCCCCGAGATCAAACATCTGCCGCGTGGAGTTCACTTCCTGCCAGACCACCAGTTGTTGTAGGTTGTCACGGCAACAAAGGGAGAGAAGGCAGTGATACTTCAGGTACAGATAGACATCGGTTAAATCTTCTTTCGGTAGATGATTGCACAACAGTAAGGACTGGAAATATACAGTTATGATAGGGTAATGATTAAAACAATCCTAAGATATGATTTACTTCAGTAGAATGGTTATGAAATAATACAGAAAATTTTATCTGCTGAAATATAATTCAGACAGAAATGTATGAAAACACCTATTGATCTATCTTGTATAAGCTTTATAATTATTATTATTTTCCATTACAATTTGATTTTTGTGTAGATTAAAACAAATCAATGAACAGTGATTCAAATTTTCAACATTGAAACACATTTCTTACCTTAAAGAACAGACAAGAACCAAGTATTGTAAAGGCACGGCGGCATCCAAAATAACTCTCAGACTGAAAAATAAATCTCAAGTGAAAATCTTGACAAACAAAAGCACTTCTACAAGAAATAAAATCTACTCAAACAATACATATCATCAACCATACTTACCACATCAGAAAATTCCTGAGCTTCCCAAGATGTTAGGATTTTGTCAATATTTTCCTGGAAAAAAACAAATTTATCATTTCATGTCTACAAACATGACAAAGCACTATTAACATTAAAACTTTTCAGTCAAATACAAAACTTTCAGTAAAATCATTAATTTCATTGGATGTTTCATCAACAAATGTAAATATCAAACTACAATATTATCTATAAACCACTAAATCAAATCCCCTAAATGTTTTTCCTCAATCTTTGAAAATTTTATCCCAAGAAAACAGGGATT
The DNA here is from genome assembly GCA_003671525.1 of Saccostrea glomerata. Classification (NCBI taxonomy): domain Eukaryota; kingdom Metazoa; phylum Mollusca; class Bivalvia; order Ostreida; family Ostreidae; genus Saccostrea; species Saccostrea glomerata. The sequence continues at coordinate 753,918 of PRKT01000070.1, forward strand.
TCACAGTATCTTTATCTAACATAAAAATATTCTAATAATATAACAAATTTATTTAAAAAGAAGAAATGTGAATAAAAAAAATAGATCAGTGCTTACAGTGTCTATGGTCAGAAGAGGTAGATAGGGTATATGACAACAAAGGCTGGTATCTAAGGAAGTCTGTAGTTTCCTTGACAATGACTCAGAATGAGGCCGACTCAAACCGAGGCTGTGGAAGAACAGAGCAAACAGACAGTTCAGGTCAACGTGTCTAGTGATGTCGAGAAAGGCATCCATTACAGAGTTATACAGAACTCGCAGCAAACGGAGCAAGTCTCCCATCACCTTTGAAACACTCGAATTAGGAATCCTAAAGAAAAGATAACCATCAACTTTACAACAAAAAATTAACAGCAACATAAACACATTATTTAAATGAATAGACTTCAAAATAGCAGAGATTGTTTGCAAAACTTCAACAATGGCAGTGAAAAGAAGTACATTAATACAGTGAATCATATTAACACATTAAAGAAAAGGGAGATAAGTGGATAATCACTGCTAATCACTTACTGGCTTTGTTTGAAGGTAAGAAGGAGCAGAGTTGTCTCCTCTTTATAAAATGCCACATTGTACCTCTCCCCATTATATTTATAGCTGGCTCTGAAATTAAAATGAAATCAAAAATGTTAACAAATAATATTTTCTACATCAAGAATAAGCTTTTTCTTCACAGGTTTGCTAACTGTACTTATTGAGGAAAATCCATCAAAAAATGGCTCTGAGTTCTACAACGCCAAAAAAACAAGTACTTTTTGATACACAATAATGAGTTAGTTTAGTCAATGATGTATGACTTACTGTTGTAGTTTGGTGTGTGACCACTCCTGGGCTGTGTGGTATAGGGTAATTAGTGCTCCCCTAAGGTCTGTCAAGGTTGTCTGTGGATACTGATACACGAGGTCATCCTAGAGTAAAATAATAAATAAATATGTCATCCAAAATTTATTACTGTTTTTATGCTTGCAAGTTATCAAAATGTTTCCAGATACCTCTATTTTCTCACTCATCAATTCAGTGATTTCCATTTTACATGTATTGAGGTTTTATCAGTGACTTACCTGTGAAGCTTCTGTTTCAGACTGTAGTTTCTGGAGGTCTATAAACATGACACAGTGCCCCGGGGTGGGGTCAGAGCTCTCTGTCCCCGGGGCCTGTCCACTGATCACCTGTACGAGGTCCTGGTCCACCCCGGTCGCTCGTAGCGGAGTCAGAACCGGAACCTTGGGCTGCTTACTGATCACCTGTTGTATCACCACGGAAACCTAAAATATATACAATCAAACAGGAGCTCATTTAGATTACATGTACATAGATTTGTACTTGAGAGTATACAGACGTTTCTTGTTTTTCTGCCTGATTTATCAATGAGGCGTTGATGATTTGTGTGTCTATTTGTAGGGAGATATAGAGATCAGAGTTTGCTATATAGGGCTAATGGCAGGGGGTATTTACTCCTCCTTGGCACCTTATCCCAACACTGGAATTTTTGGGAGTCTGCATTTTATGCCCCATTTATAGACTTTACTGTTCATAATTTTTCAAAAGATTTATCAAAGTTCAATACCTTCACCATTTTTTCAATGTTGCTACATGTATCATAGAAATTTTGAGCAGCTAGTCACTATGTTATTAGATTACTAAATTGTTTAGTCATATTTCTGTCTTCGTGTATGAACTGTATTGAGAGACCTCTTCATATTTAATTTAACACCCTATCTTTAAAAGAAGCAAGAAAACCACAGGTGCTCACCACGGCTTCTTTGTCTTCTTTAATTTTGATCATCCCTTTACAATCTGGCTAGACAGAATTTACTAAAGAAAATATCTAAGTAAATATAAAATATTTATTAAATGTTGTACCTCCTCCAAATGAGAAATCTTCAGCAGAACGTCGTCAATGTTATCCCATGTAATCTCACGGCCATTCATCAGTCTCAGACAATCACCTGTTTACAGAAAAAAAGAGACTTTCTAGTCCAAGAAATTCACAAATCTTAATACGCCACAAAAGATTTTAACTGCATTTTGTACAGCTTTTTTTCCCCAAAGTTTCCACTTTGAGAATGATTAAAAGCAGCTAACCAATGACAAATACAATTTTTCTTAGTGACAAATATTTTAGAAGATGACAATTCAAATTACTAATGGATCCATTTTTCTATTGTTACCTATCTGTATTTTGGAGTACTTGGATGCGTGACTGTGGGGCACCAGTCCACGGATACACAGCCGCTGTCCACATGCCGACGTTGATTTAGACGGGAAGTGACCGGGAATAATCCCGATCAGCTCCTTACACAAGGCTCGCCCTAACTGCTCCGGCTTCCTGTTCCTATCAGTAATGTCAAAATTCTGAAGATTCACTTTCTTCACTTTTAGCTTAACTCTGCGTATGCTGTCCATCCTCGTGAAATCTACACTGGAGTCCGTACACCTGTGGGTCACTATATCTAGTGGCTCATAGTCAGGATTAGAATCCTGTCCCCCGCCCCCGTCGTCATTGTCTGTTCCATACCCTGTGTCATCGGTTGAGTGACCGTTATGTGGACAGTGGAGGTAATCACATTTATGCTTCTTGTTTCCAAAGAGTTCTAAGACAAAGAGCCGGTCCTTGCTTTTACACCTTGACAAGTCAACTGCTGTAGGGCCATTGTATGCACTGAAACACAAAAATTAACATGGGGGATCTTAGGGAATGTGAAATTCTCATTAATTATCTAACGATTGATAGGAGTCTAAATCATAGCCAGAAAAGTTAGATACCATTGAATCTAGATACAGGGGGCTGATTTGATAGAGTTTCTATTATTATTGGGTTTAATTTCTGAAGTAGGGAAAAGTTAAAGGATCCCATAAACCATGAATTTTTACGTAAAAGTAACATTTTTCTGAAATATAAAGAGGTAGCGGGGAGACCCATGGCCCGGCCAGTCATGCATAAATCTAAATCTGTAGATGGTTGTAATGCCTTCCTTAAAACACCTCTCCCTTTTGATGTATCCTTTCATTCCTTGGCACTTAACGTTCGTGACAATGCTAGGTGTGGGTTAGCTACTGTTATCAATCAATCAATCTATAGATGAATTTTCATACGAGCACATGCCTTCGGCAAGTTATTCATAATATTTTAGAGTTTTTGTCAATATTTTATATAATTTACTAATACCACGGAATGTAAATGACGAATCTTTTCTCTTGATATTCAAATTTGTTTAATTTTTTCCCACTGTTAATGGTATATCACTTGAAAATATACAGAGCCCGTTTGTTCTTGATATATTTTTGTCAGATTCGATCTTAATGTATTTGCTATGGGCCACATCGTACCCCCACTAACCGGTGAAATAGCTCTTGTATCGGGGGAACACGGCGCGCCAGATCTCTGTCACAGAAATGCAGGGGGCTCCCAGATTTCTGTCTCTTTCTCTGTATACCTATATATCGACTTTAAAACAGATTTCAAAGACGGGCGATAATACTCCAGAATCTCTAGCACTCGATCCAGTCCGAGATTTTAGCGTTGTATGTGACAGGTTACGCTGTTTTTGTCTTTCATAGGCCACGAAACAGATTAACAGTGTGTTTAAGTAACACTACTAGCAGATAAAATGCAGTAGACTTCTAAATATTTTTGGTGCTAAAATATTGTTTAAAGCTCTTGCAAGAGTAAGAAATATCAATCTTTTGTTAATAATTTCTTCCTTTACCGATTGATAAAAAGAAGAAGGAAAATTCATGTTACAAACCCCCACTCTTTTTCTACAGCACAGTCTTGAATAAAGGAATATTTATAAATATCCTGAAAACTTTAGTATATTGAAGATATTGACATTGAATCAATTTTAGAAAATTAAGTCATTTCCCAGTTAACTCTCTGAAAAATTATTGCGCTCAACCAGAATCGCATTTTTATTTTATTGAATTTTCTATATAAGTATGAAAAAACGTAATTATACTTCATAAACTACATTTCTTAATTTCATAATTATTTTGTAAATGATAATTAATAATCAGTTATCCATTGAAGTATTTCATACTATAGAAATTAATCATTTGTCGAAAAAAAAAGTTCAAAGCCTTCTTCATTCTACACGAAAAATTTTAAGAAATTTTGTACCCTTCCAAATGGCTTTCATTTTGATTTATTTGAATAGGAAATTTAGTTAATTTGGATTTTCATGCAAAAAATATGGTCGTACAGTGCCTGTATTTCTCTTACTCTCTTTTGAGGATTTTATCACTTTCATAGTTCTCAAAACTCCAATTCACTTGACAGCATTGTGATATTCTACTTTATTTTTTTAATCTGTGAATTTGAATTGACAAGTACAAGGCAAAACATATCAGATAATTGAAAGTTAATCTGTTTTATGTATTCTTTGTTAAGATAACATGTGCTTGAGTTTTTATAAAACCACCCTTTAATACTCAGCATTGACTGACACACTGTCAACAGTGACCAATACACCATGTCAAACATCAATATTATGACACAAAACAATCCACACAACAGACAATGGGGACATTCTAGCCTTTAAGAATGTTATATTTTGATTCTCCATCATTAGTTTCATATGACATCACAGCTAGACAACAAGATAAATTGATGTTTGGAGACCTTTTCGAATAACTGCTGTAATGACCATTTAAAAGAATCTCTGTAATTCATTAAAATTAAAACACTTTGCTTTATAATCTCTTCCAACCAACCCCTCTCCCCCCAAAAAGTTTTACAATTCAGAATTTTGCATTGTTCGCTTTGGCACTGAATCATGTCTATCAAGTCTAAATAATTCATAAATTAGATTTTTTCAAATTGTCTTAATTTCTAGAGTTTTAAAATTAACAAACTGCACTCAATAAAAACTTGAGCCAAAGATTCAGGACATTACATGTTACTACACTTCACATGATATTATCTAAATAAGGTTAATTAACAACTTGAAAAAAAAAATTTTTTTTTAAAACTCCAAGAGAATGTATATTCACATTATTCAGTTCTTCTTATGAAAATCCATAAATTTTGAATAATTTTTATAAAATATTTTCCAATGTTAGATATTTACAGTACTGTTTAATTGTGATGAAATCTGATCAAATCAAAAGGAGGACCAATTTTTTTTAGTCATTTGTAACAAATGAATTTTTAGAATTTTTTTTAGATTCCTACCTCGTTTTTCTTCCTCCCAGATATCTAGTTCTGTATTTCTGTATATGACGGGGTCCAAAGCTTTAGCGATGCGGTACGGTACAGGGGGGCTTACTCTCCTCCCCGCAAACTTTTCATGCTGAAAATAACACAAAACAGTACCTCCTTAACGTAAAATCATATTAAATAAATGCATAAAAATTCAACTTGTAAATATGTTTCCTATAGAAATCATTATTAATTTTACATGAATATACAAGAAAATAATACTCAACAATTAGATTTTTTTTTATTAATTATGGAAAACTCTGAACCCTATCCTATTAGCTCCAGTGGCCATGATCTGCTTTTGGGGGTTTCTACTTATGACTCCCTCTGGCCAAGAAAACTAGAATCAACACCGTACAAGAAGTTTACACATCTCAATATTTGACATTTCTACCAAGTCTAGTGGGTTCTTGTAGTTTCTTACATGATACAATCACATTATACCATTTCTCAATTATCTCCCTTTAAGGGCAATCGATATTGATCGTGTAATCGATCTTATTTTCTCTTCTGAATTATTGAAGACCGAAAGATATATGTTTTTCACATTGCTCCTCAACTATTTAGAGCGGCATTTTATCATCCATCTTATAACTTTTTATACTGACAAAGTTTTAAAGTTTTCTTTTTCACATTTTACCCATTGTTTGGCATACATTTAGCCTTCGACAGACATAATTAATAAATTCATAGAATGAAGGAAATTTTTTTCGCTGAAAGAAAGATCGGGGCTTTGGTCATTTTTTTCTTTTTCACATTTCACCCATTGTTTAGCATACATTTAGCCTTCGACAGACATAATAAATTCATAAAATGAATGAAATTTTTTTCGCTGAAAGAATGATCGGGGCTTTGGTCATCTTTAACATAAGTGATTTATTTAAGTTCCTTGTCTTTAACTAATTAGTCACCAGTACATGACGTTTTCATATTTTCACAGGACGCGGTGTGTTTCTTAGAACAGTACCTTTCTTGGGGTAGATGTACCAAGATATTTGATCTTGCAGTGTAAACCACCTAAAATTTGCAACAACAAAAAAACTATAAAAAAAAACCAAACAACTCTAGCAAAATAAGCCTTTTATGTTTCACAGGTGTATTCTTTGCGACAAGACCTTTTTTTTTCTTCTTTGAGTTAAACTTTAACCGTAGAAACAACTTTTTGAACGGCAAAATCCGTCCACAATTCAATGTGTATTTACAATGTTTTCTTTTGAAAAGTCTTAAAACTCAATAAATAATAGTCTTACAATTAGTATGAAAACGTCAGTCAGGTGTAACATGTGTCTGAAACACCTATGCCCCCGTATGGTAGCTTGTGGCGAGGGTTGAATTTTCTCAAATGCACGTCAAACTCCAAAGGTCGAGGTTAAAAGTGTTGGTACCAAAAGAAAGGTTTTGTTTCAAGGAACACCTGTGAAATATGAAAGCCCTACTAGTTCTAACTGTTCAAAAGTCAGACAAAGGTTAAAGTTTTTAAAAAGGGGGTCAAACTCTTAAGGTCAAGGTGAAAGGTCAAATATTTATACATATACTGCAAGGTCTTTTCTTTGTCAAAATGAATACACAAATGAAGTATGAAAGCCCTTAGCTCCAACTGATCAAAAGTTATGGACAAGGTTAAAGTGTGTTACGTTTTGTAATTTAGGTCAAACTCCAAGGTCAATAGGTCAAATTTGATGGTACCCAAATATTGATTGATTGTATATTGTTTAACGTCCCTCTTGAGAATTTTTCACTCATATGGAGACGTCACCGATGCCGGTGAAGGGCTTCAAATTTAGACCTATACTCGGCACTTAGGGCCATTGAGCAGTGAGCTAGGGTTCTTTATCGTGCCAACGCCTACCGTGACACGGGACCTACGTTTTTAAGGTCATATCCGAAAGACCCGTGACTTTTACTTCTAGTGCCGAGCGCTTGGCGAAGGAACAGTCACTACCTTTGTTTACGTCTTAGGTATGACGCGGCGCCGCGATCCAGAATCGAACCCGGGCCTCCCGATCACGAAGCGAACGCTCTACCACTAGGCTACCGTGACCGGTTCCCAAAGAAAGGTCTTGTCATAAAGACTACACCCGTGAAATATGAAAGCCATAACCCGACCCACTCAAAAGTTTTTGGCAGGGATAAAGTTTTTGCAGACAAACAGACAGATACATGTAGACAGACAGACGGACGGGCAGACAAAACTATATACAACCGAAACTTCGTTTACGGGGGCATAAAAAAGTCTGGTCTATAATTTATCGTGGAGAATGGTTGTATGTAAAGTTGAAAAGTTTTAAGTTAATATTATATGTTGTCTAAGAAGTAAAGTAAGGCCGGATGTGGTCATCCGTTTAAAATAAAAAAGCAAAAACATACAGAATTTCTCTGCACATTTGATTCATTTTTATCTTTTTTTAGCCTTAAAAAAATAAAAACGACAGACAGTTACAAATACAAGGATCTTTTTTTCCAGGTGCCAGTTTTAGAATAATAAGATACCGATATATACAGCTTCTATTCACTTAATCAAACTACTGAACAATGCGCCGAGTATAAGGACTACTTTAACATTACATAGACCGTTATCTCCGTAAGAGGGGCTGACAAATCCCCCCTGATCCGCCGGTGATGGGGGTCGGGGATTAAGACAGTTACGGGGATAGCAGGACCAGGGTTAGGGAGTAAGCCAATCGGAATGCTATAGGCCAATAATTAAATTTAGTTACACGTGTTTGGGCGTTATAATCAGAAATATTTTATAAGACTACATTCAGTTTTAAAGAATTATCAATTTAAACGTTACGTATTCAAGATTAAAAGAGAGAGGGTATATACGATAAATCATAAATTATGAAAAAAGCTTTGGTTTAATCAGTTCAAAATTGAATACTATGCATTTAGGGTTCCTTATTTTTAAGGGTACAAATGTTTTAGAATAGCCCATATGCATTTTGGGGGTTCTGGTCTTATTGTTTTAGCTCCTCGACGAAGTCTAGGAGGGAGGGGGGGGGGCTTATGCTATACTAAAAAGACTCAACTTTTTCTTGCAGTTTTATTCTAAGGCACTTCTTTGACATTTGTATGGTTGATGAAGGCCCTACTTCAGAAATTAAACCCAATAATAATAGAAACTCTATCAAATCAGCCCCCTGTATCTAGATTCAATGGTATCTAACTTTTCTGGCTATGATTTAGACTCCTATCAATCGTTAGATAATTAATGAGAATTTCACATTCCCTAAGATCCCCAGTATAATGCGGGATGGCCATTTATATACGGGGCCGACTTATCGTTCCCTTTACTTACAGACATACAATGCTTTAATTAATGGCCTGTTCCCTAAAAGACGTAGATTACTTATGTTTACCAATAATCTATATATAAGGGTATCTTATCGTACGGATCCCCCCGCTGTACTGGATACCTGTTCAGGAGGATCATGCTGACACTGTCGAATTCCTCCGCCTCCTTGGCCCGGGACAGGGGCACCTGCAGGCCAAACATGGGCACTAATCACTTCCTGTCCCCCTGTTCAGTTTCCTGGTCTCTTGGTGTGAAGCTGTCGCCTGCTCCGTGCGCTATCTCCCACATTTTGGGCACTCCAGGCTGCCCCACGATCAATCATTTATAGATCAAAAGACTATTGTTTAAAAAGTTCAATTTCCAAAAAAATTCACAACACTTTTGAAAAGTGGAAGAACAATTCCTGATTTCGATTTTTCAATAAAAAGAAACGTTCCTCCGTTTACTTAAGAGCAGGCTTTTGTGGCGCTAATCCTCGCGCGCAGTCTCGTCCGCTTTATTGCCGAACATTTCCGCAAAGACCGAGACCTGTTTTCTCCATTGTGTCACATTTACGTTCGATTTATTCCATCTTAATTGATTTCCAATAAGCCAATACTGAATATTCACCAGGGCGTTCAGTAAAACAATAGGACGAGTCGCCTTAAATATTCACCTGAGACTCAACGAGACAAAACTTCTCTTCACATATTACTTCCTTTATCATAGAAAGAAAAGTTGTCTCTTCATCATCAAACGAATTTTTGTTGATAAAAAAAAATGAAGAGGTAAAATTCACGTTAACTATTCATGTATAACCTGTTGTATGTTTTTTGTCTTATAACTACGTACGAGGTAAGCATATAGAAAGTATAAGGTATATCGGCGTGACAAATCCCCGCTTTATTGGGGTCCACATAATCATTTAATAATCCTCTCCGCGGGGTACACGCCATTCAATTCTTCCCGCAATCTCCTAATTCTTTTTAACAATGAGAGATAGTTTGTGTATTGGCTGATAATCCTAGTCAATGTTTTGACATATGAATTTTATGTGTTTACTTCTATCACCCAATTCTGCTGTTTTTAAATGGTCTTCCAAATCCCTCACCCCCAGGACTCCCAGTCTACTTATATAGATATCGTCTTGGACCACGAAAGACCTTGTATTTTGTGAATACTTCGTGACCCTGAGTCCATTAAATCCACGCCAGAAAAATTCAATTTTTAAAGTTCGGTGAAAGTTTACTGTCACAAATCAGTAATAATATCGTCACTCATAAATCATTATATTCTATCTTGGACGCGTGAATTTGACATTAATTATACAGCTTTCAATAAACGGACACGTTGCATACAATCAGCCCCTGTCATTTAGCATCCGTCCTACAGTGGCAAGTTTTTCACACTTGTTACTGTTGAAAGATTGTTGAAATTCAACATGTCCATTCAATAGAATAATTAATCCTTAAGCTGCACCCTGCTGGGCGACTGTAATCTCACTGTTTTTCAACCCCTGGCCACCGTCAAGTCGGTGAGGGGGTAGTTATAAACAAATCAGTCCACAAGCTGCTGTCACCCTCCCGAAACTTCAAGGCGAGATACAAAATATCGCTTCCTATCTCCTCAACGGCCACTGGAATCTTAACATACACACAACACAGAAAGGCGATAATCCAGTAATTACAACTTAACTCAATCTTGATATCTTAGGAAAACTTTGAACCTAAGTTATTTAACATTAACCGTCTTAACTGTTATTTGTGTTTGATTTGCTTTAAAGTGTAGCGCGATAATGCGGGAAGGCTTGTCAATATTTGAGCCCGTTTTGTATTAGTGATATGGGGTCTTTCGGGTCGGGCAAAATGTAACGTTTGTGTAGGCAAACATGAAAGCGTGCACAGACTTCGAGTTCATTAAAATGCCTTAAGAATTTAAGGTTCTTTCTCAAGTAAAAAGTACATTTCCCACCGAATTTGTAGGGAAAATTGGGCATACATAGGACTTGCATTGGCATAATGAATCACATACAGTGCTAGCTAGAATTCAGCTTCTAGATCATACAATCATGTATATGAATGATTTCATATTGAATGTTAATTGAAGATACAGACATTGAAAGTATAATTTTTATTTATATCTTGAAAAAAAAAAACAACTGAGAGTTACTATTGTAATCAACAATATATGATTATAATTATTATAATGAACGTGAATTTAGAATTTCTTTTATCTATTATCGCTGATCTTAAAGTGAAATTTTTATGAACATTTAAGTATTTTTAATTTATCCCTTTAATTACTATTAATCTTGCATTTATTCATTTACACCTCCACTTAAAACCTAAATTAAATTCCCGTACAAACTTGCATCGACATGGAATAAATCGGATAAAGTTAAGATATAATTTGTATCCAAATATTCTTTGTTTATCATTTCTTATCCAACACTCCATACTTTTCTCAAGTGCTCTTCACCTATTAATTTTGCCAGGTATGATTTACTAGTAAGCAAAATGCCACAAATATTTAAGAACACCGTGTCAAAGGTTGAAAATACGCGTAATGATATTATAACGTATTGTAACGTCTTTTTGGTCATTTGCATCCCTATATGCAACATTCCATTAAAGTTTGGGCTGGGTAGGACTTACAATAATCTTGGGTATGGGTCTGAAAACTCTTCAATCATCTACAAAATCAAGGTCGAAACGAGCATCAAATTTAAAATCATCTAATGCAAGTTAATTTCAGGGAGACCATTAGTTACCTGGAAAAAGATCAATGCCCAAAACTTTAACTTGCTCAATCAATTAGAAGATGCACGATGGTCCTTCAGCATTCGAACTAAGTATGGTAAAAGTGCATCCCTACATCCAAGCATTTATGTTCCATGCTGGGCCATGTGCGGATCTAGAGGGGGAAGGGTCCGACCCCCCCCCGG
>PRKT01000070.1:780936-801117 GCA_003671525.1 Saccostrea glomerata
TTTGTGGCAAGTTTGGTTGAAATTGGCCCAGCGGTTCTTGAGAAGAAGTCGAAAATGTGAAAAGTTTACAGACAGACAGACGGACAGACGGACAGACAGACGGACGCCGGACAAAATGTGATCAGAAAAGCTCACTTGAGCTTTCAGCTCAGGTGAGCTAAAAAACCTTGGTTCTTATAATAAAGCTGAATTTCGGTGTCACAGTGCACATGAGCACAATAAAGAACCTCAAAGCTCAAAGACCCAAGTGCAAGGTAAAAATTTGAAGCCCTTCATTGGTGTATGGTGATGTCTCATAACAGAAAGTTGTGACATAATTATGGACAATTTATCAATGATCCACTTATAGACACTGACAATGACAGTATCTCATTCATGCGCGTCTACCGAGTCTTGATGTCTCTTCATCTTTTTAGTTGCATGTGCCCAATTTTAATCGGTGAAGTCAGGTAGAATCAACTGTAGGATATTCCGATTGGTTTGTGGCAGTATTTGAGGCAATCCAATCAAAACAAAGTATGATAATATACAGTCCAACCTCAGTCTCTCAAATTCAATAAGACCAAGAAAAACGTCAGGATAACTAGAGATTTGAGATATCTGAGGTAAAATAATTAAGTGGTTACAGGGACGTATCCTGATGATAATATTTGAGCAACTTTTGCCTCTGTATTTAATATATATACACACTGTATCAGTGTTATAATATCAAAGTTCAACAGTTACTGTTTATACTCTGAATGGAGGACCTCATAGAAATTGAAAACTGAAGTAGATATATCAATTAATTGATCATTTCCAAGAAAAAAAGTAAAATATGATAAATCAGCTACAGATCTAGATATATACACTTAAAATATACAATTTACCTGATCTCCCTGAAGCTTTGGCTGGCCGCAGTCTATCTCGACTTACTTCTTGCCTGAAAACAATCACACCAGTCTATCAGATCAGTTTATCAGGAGATGATGCACATCTTGTACCGAAACAAAGACAGAATCTTAAACATCCCTTAAATCAATGTTTACAACCCGACCGCACACATCAATAACGCTGATTTATCTCCATCTCAGATCTCCTCAGCAACATATAGTCTTATAAAATTATAGACTCTCTTATCACAATAGTATAACACAAAACATCATTGATTCCGGGAAGAAGAAAAATTGATTTATCATTTTAAAAACTTGACATTATCAGGGTTGTAATGAAATTCACTGTCGTAGGTAAGAGAAAAATCGTGAATCAAATTAGATTTCCCTTCAACATCTTGACACATGTCATATAAATGGACACAAAAGAAAAGTGGTGACGTTAACGTACTTTTCTCCGAGCTCCTCTATGAAGACTATGGCTGGATCAGTGGCGTCCGGTCCTATCTGTTGAATGTGTCCATGATACAGGGGACCTTGTGTGGACAAAACCTGTCATGACATATAAAATGTACTGTAGTTACTTCATTTTTGTAAAACCAACAATTATTTGCAACACCTTTTTCGCAATTCTTTAGCTTGAATTCTACCCACACCAATTCTCATTCATCTCCCCATGAAAGAAGGTATGGTCGTTCAAACTTCAATCCCCTTTATCCATGGATGCTAATGTGGCAAGTTTGTTTGAAATTGATCAAAAATTTGTGAAGTATTAAAAAATGTGAGAAATTTAAAGACAACACTTGACAGACAGACTGACACTGGATATGACTACTTTCTAGCAGAAAACTCAAGATCACTTGAGCTTTCAGTTCATGTAAAAAAAAAAAAAAACAGTTCCATGAATTGTGTACCTCTCTCCATCTCCAATCCCAAACATAAATACAAGAATCAAAAATTCCCAAAAATTGAAAGAGAAAAATTAACTTTACTTACCTGCAGCAAAATATTTTACACGATGATCTCTGTTTAATTATCTATTTTAATTCATTTACCTGAGATTTGAGCAGGTAACTCCTAAGTATCAACAGAACACTTAATGATCAACACAACTATCACCAACAGAGAGGGAAGAAAACATCTCTAAACACAACTCTCCCTTCCCTTGACATCATTTCTCTTGAACTCTCATTTTTTTAATGTGTTAAGTCAGTTTAAATACATTAAAATATGATTATTTCTCATTAGGTCCCCGTCTATAAAATGATGTGAAGTCGAGCTCACAGGTGATTACGTAGATAAGAAACTGCAAGGTGTTGATTTTAGAGTCGCGTCAAATCACCACAACACACTCGCCTCAATCAACAGTATTCAATCCACAATTAATGTACCAGAAAAAAGGAAAACACCCAAGGACTTAAGACTTCAATAGGAGAGGGGTGGAGTTGTGTTAGAGAAAGGTAGAATCAAGGGATGTACGTCTACAAATCATTGTAAATAAAGCCTGATATTATATATTTTTACCCTATGTTTCTATAGATATTGAACTCAAAAGAAACTCGCAGAAATTTTAATTTTTTTTTATCATTACAATGCATTTTATTTGGGGCCATTAAAATTGATCGAGTCCTCATCTCTTAATATATAAATATATCTTAACTGTCTCTTAAAATTTGTTCTTTAACTTATATATAATTTTTTTTTTTAAATCAGTCTTTATATTGGTGAAGGGAGGAAACTGACAACATTTTTAGCTTCTACATGATAAATTAACAATATGTCATGATTAAAATTATCCTGATACAATTTATGCTTAACTAATTAAGGTCATTTTAAGATTTCTGCACTGCTATTTTAAATACAACAATTTAAAACTCAGACTAAAGCTTATTATTTTCGTTTACATGCAAGAGGTACCAAATTACCAATATTTTGTCAATTTTATATTCTCATTCAAAATGTGAATTAATACCAAAGATAATGTTAAAAATTTATTGTTCTAAAATGAGCTCAGTACTACAATATGTTTTACAACTATGAAGATAATCAAACTTTTTTGAACCAATGGCATAAAAAAAGCCATGACATTTGACCCAATAATCCCATAAGCAACGATGACCATGCAAATCCATCATACAAGTAATCCATATGGTGCATATATGAACATCCAAGGAAAAACATCTAGATCATACTAGAGCCCAACAAGGAGAAAATACAATGAACCAGACCAAGGACTCTAGCCAGGGTCCTCAGAATACTACACAAGTGCTTTATCAAACACACCGTCTGGGCTGTGGTGACTGAACCTGTCAGACCGCCGTCTAAATGTCAGTACATTCTCATACTGACATCCACCCAGGATCTAGTCCACGGCAGGACAGTCAACATAACAGGGAGATAATTCAAACCAGGGCCCACGGAAATAGACTCTCTGTTCAGTGCGGGGGCTTAAAAATGACACACCTTTTTCACATCTGTTTTATACACTCATCCTTTTTTGATCCAATTAATTTAGCTTAAAACCAAATATAAGCTATGCTCTTACCTATAAAAGGGTGTAAATGCTCCTTACAAGTAAAAGGTACACCTTGAAAAACTTATAGGTGCATGAGACAGATGAAAACTTGAACATCATCAAAATAACAAAGAACTCTGCAAACTATGCACATTGGGTTCATATATATCCATAAAATTCACCACACTGTAAGTCAACTGTATTGTGATAATTCAACAAGCACTAGTACTATATTTAAATTAATCACATTAACCATTTTGCATCCTAATTGATTTAATGGATGAACACCAGATAAAAATCTTTTTAAGGTGAATTAACTGTAGCCTAGCTCCACACAAGACCCCTTCCCTTCCTGAATACCTGAGTTGTAATGAGATAACATTATATGCAGCACAGTCGACTTTCTGTACTTTTTATAAAGTGCATTCTGGTCTTCAACACTTAATGTCAGTGATCATGATAAAATACTCTCCTGATATTTATATGCAACCATTCAAGAAAAGATTATGTTAAATGCATAAAACTTGCATTGAAGGACTTAAAGGGTTGAATGCAGCTAGCCTCCATGGTTTCAATAAAGATATGCTTTTTACCAATGTCTTAAGAGTACCTTTCACCTGTAACAGGTATCTTTAATATGTATAAATTGACCAAATTTCCCTGCCCTATTAAGCCTGCCCAGTTGCTTCCATTACCCCTGATGGGTGTACCATACCACCCCGTGTACAGCTACAGCAAGAGATGTTTATCTCCTTATTTGGCCTGTTGAACTCCATCTATACCTCTAAAGGATACTTTCTCCAAAATCTATCTGCAATCATTTCTTTGATGTTTAAATCCAATGTAAACATTTTACAGGATATTAATGTATAAAATACAATATTGACTTAAAACTGACAGTAATGTACTATGCATGACTTATGTACCTATTCTTATGAATGCTTTACTCCTACACAATGTAGTGCAATGTATTTAAGCATACAATTGAGACAGTCAACAAAATTTCAGTTCCCAAAAAACAAGTCTATTTCCCTTGGCAATATTGAAGTATACAAGGGAGACAACTCTTATCCGACATTTTTCCCTCACAAAGAATTCACGGACTTGCAATGCTATCTCCTTGTATTTCATTTGCATATATTATTACATTGGTAGAGAACACTTGCCAGATATAATCCCGCCTTGAAGACTTTACAGACTTATATGTGCTCAACCCTATATATACGTAATTAACATAACCCGGAATACAAGGGGATCACTCTTACCTGACATTTATCCCCCGTGGAGAACGTCACTGACTTGTAGCCCCCTCTATGATTATAAACTCCTATGATGAGGTATACAAGGGGGAGAACTCTTATCTGACATATATCCACTGCGGAGAACGTCACTGACTTGTAGCGCTCTCTATAACTCGTATAATGAGGTATACAAGGGAGATCACTCTTACCTGACATTTATCCCCTGCGGAGAACGTCACCGACTTGTAGCGCTCTCTATGAATGGCCTCTACAACACAACAGAATGAATGTTATAAGAAATTTTTTTTCCTTATCTCCATCAACTACAACATTAAATTCTCCTGTATTTCTCTTACTCTCTTTTGAGGATTTTATCACTTTCATAGTTCTCAAAACTCCAATTCACTTGACAGCATTGTGATATTCTACTTTATTTTTTTAATCTGTGAATTTGAATTGACAAGTACAAGGCAAAACATATCAGATAATTGAAAGTTAATCTGTTTTATGTATTCTTTGTTAAGATAACATGTGCGTATGACTCCCTCTGGCCAAGAAAACTAGAATCAACACCGTACAAGAAGTTTACATCTCAATATTTGACATTTCTACCAAGTCTAGTGGGTTCTTGTAGTTTCTTACATGATACAATCACATTATACCATTTCTCAATTATCTCCCTTTAAGGAGCAAGAGGCATTTTATTTCAACAAAATTAGTGTAATTGCATGGTCCAATAGTTCTGGGTAAAAAGAGAGATGCTTTTTCACTAAAAAAAAAAATATATGAAGTTAGGCTCAGGTGAGCTATCAGAAAAGGAATTTTGTGAACAAGATGCATCATCTGGAAATTTAAGTACCATATATTTAGTCAAACAAAATTTAATTTTAGAATAAGTGCATTTTCAAAGGCTTTAAAATGCACAACTAAATTTTAAGCATTCATTCAACCATGCCTGGTTTTAATATATCTTAAATTGTCCCAGAAAATCAACATCCCAATCAAAAAAAGATATAATTAAGTTGTTATTATTAATCCAGTCTTCAAGTCTAAAGCATATTCTATCATCATGATCATTCCCAAATGTATAAATTTGTGATTATTAATCTTCCAACCAGAACACAATTTACAATTTAAACTTTTTCAAAATACATTTAAAAGTCATTAAAAAAGATTCTTACTAGATGAACTAAGAGTTGACCCACAGCAATCCCACATTTAGCCTAATTTCTCAGAGAATTTGAATTGTTGGTACATTAATCTATCGATAGATTTAAAGCAAACTATCATTTATTTTTAAATCTAAAATTATTTTTAAAAGTTCAATTTAATTAAACCACCTGTATATTAGTCACTCATTTCAATCAACACCTCTCTGACCTTGTGACCCTGAAATCTGAAGTCACTTGTTGACCTCTGACCTAATGTCAGTCACACTTTGAAAAACATATTCAACGCTTATCCCTAAAACAAATTATGAAAAAAAAAGCAATTCCATTTAATCTCCATATTAAATACAAGCTAATGGGAAAAAAATTCTACTGACAAATAATTTATGCATCTGTTTTAATGAGAGGCATTTACATATGGTATATTGATGGTCTACATACATGTAAATACATTGAAAAAAAAATTATAGAGTAATTTAAGAAAGATATAATTATATTCAGAGTCAAAACTTTACTCTTTTTAACTACTGTAAAATCACATATTTTTGAGAGGTCAAATTTTCGAGGTTTGAGGAAATATATTAATTGGTTTGTGGTGATTTGATTTCATTGTGGAAAAAAAGTTTAGAAGTGATGCATATGTAATTTTACATTTAGTTATGATCATAAATTTGTGAGTCGATCTCACAATACATCGAAAACAATAAAAATTAAACCCCCACAAAAATTAGTGATTTCACAGTATTTCATCACTAATGCATCAATTGTAAACTAGTAAGCTTCATTTGGATATGTGGAAGTACAGTGAAACTTGACTAATCTGGGTATTGTGTATTCCGAAATCTTGTCTTATAAAATGTCAAGTTCTTTTCAGCAATCAAGTTGTCTAAACCAAGATGTTGACTAATCTGGCAAATTTCTCTGGAACCAGAGGTCCCCAGATTAGACAAGTTTTACAGTACCAATAAAATTTAAGTTTCATACTTATGGTTGTTATTGAGATAGTTTTAGCCGTTTACCTTAGAGAATGAGTCCTCTCCGCTATGACTCGAGTCCGGACTAGATTCAGCGCTACAACAAACAGAAAATGGGAATCAAGGTGTGTAAATCACTGTCCTATCTTGTCACAGTCCATCACGGATCAATCGCCTTATAAACATCAGCTATTCTGAGTGACAGACACTTCAGAAACCTCGCAGCAGCTGTGACCCGCGGGCCCCCATCCCCTCTTACAAACGTGTTTTATCCTTCACAATACAATCCTGTCACTAAGCAAGAAGTTGTTTAAGACCTGGCTGTTCCATGAGATATTACTTTGTCAACATATTGCAGCAACTGTTTGATTTAGTCAATATCTCAGATTAAGATGTCATCTTGTCATCAAAGCTCTAATCCAATTAATTTTTTTCCAAAATTTGAATAAAGAATTAAAGAATGGAGAAATTCATATTCCATTATTTATTTCCATCATTTTTTTTTTTACAATTAATCATAAAATTGCATATATATTTTTAAATTACCTTTTTACTAGCATAATTCCCCTTCCTTTTAACAATTCTTTTTGAAACCTCAATCAATAAAATGAAATCACATTTTAAAGGAAAAGAGGCCTGAATGAATGTGACAATTCTTATACCTGAGACCAGCTACTATAAGTGTCTCAATCTACCCCTTTTGTTACCTAAATCAAAATCTACAGGCACGCATAATATAGGCCTACTATATATCGATCCTTGTTGTTATATTAGTGGGTGACCAATTGCAATGTTTAAAATGGCCATGCATCCTAAACACAAATTTACATTTTGTCATGATCAATTAATTACTCTGTCAATGTATTGGTTTACTAGCTGAATTATTGAATCTTTTTGTTTTCACAAGTTGACAATTGTGTCCTCCCAAAAACCAATGAAATTTTGATTGCCCATATGAACTCTGCCCCTCCCTCCCCCTGACTTCACAGTATCCCCTGCAGGGCAACCAGCAAAAAGGACTCAATTTAGTTATAGCTTAAAAAACAAATCTGCCATCTTGCTGAAAAATTAAAAGTTTCTAAGACCCGAATCCTATGGAAATGTTATGTTTGTATGATGGTTCGTTTAAACACTGTCTGACTGAAGATTATGGTTCAGTGCAAAAATTCAGACTTTGATCAAGTATCAAAATGTTATGGTCCAAAGAAAATGTAGTCAGGTGAATGTGATCACCTTAATATGCATATTTAACAACTATGTCACCGAATCAGGCCACATACCTAATTATCACGTACCTTTATACCAATTAAGTACAGTATAATTTGTCCAATCCCGCTACCGCCGGTTCCATAAAATTTGGTCGGTTTAGACAGAATCCGGAGTGCAGGAAAAATGCAGGAAAATATTACTTTTGAAAATTTAGTTGTTTATTTACAAGTACTTCATACACATAATATAAAAAATAATTAAACGATGAAATCAATCAACATTTTGGAGTCTAGAAATTATTAAATAGTCTCTCATGACTTACTGTATTTTCTTGTTTGTTCACGAAGTTTGAAAGTCGGGTGAAATGTTACCTAAATCAAAATCTACAGGCACGCATAATATAGGCCTACTATATATCAAGCAGACCGGGTTTCACTTGTGAAAGAGTTCATTCAATGTATAAACAGTAATGCACAATTATTTACGATGTGTTAATTATTGGAATGAACTTTTAATTTTTATGTAAAAAAAATTACGTCTTCCCCCACAGTGTTATGGCGCCATTTTGAAATGCGTTCGATTTTCGATCCCAATTATTATTTTGATTTGTAAATCGCGTACATATATATTTTTGTGTTTATGTTATATTGTGGTAAAGGAGTCAAAACAAAGTTGTTTTTTTAATAAATTGTAATTTAATCATACAATATTTTTTCAAGCGGGCCCTGTCACCACCGCATTTCACTGAGTTAGTCTCATGGCACTAATGCTAGTGTAAACACGGATGATCACATCCACCACAAAAGGTGTTAATTGCTTTGAAGTAACTCAGGTAATTATGTGTGGCCGGATTAGAGGAATGATTACCGTTAATTATGAGCAGTTGGGACTAGTATGGCCGTTCGGAATACGGAATAGACAGTATCCGGACTACACAGAATTTTTTCTAATGAATTTGTTAAAGAACTGCATGGGACTAAAATTTATAGACGGAATGGGCAAAAATCCGGAGTACTCAGAGTCCGGATTAGACAAATTTTACTCTCATATGGAGCTTTCACATTTTCAAAATAGTCTTTCTTGTTGAAAAATTGTCAATTTCAGACAGACAGATGCATGACCGACACCTTACTATTGCAAAAGCTCTTCTGGTCTCTGATCTGTGGAGCTAAAATGTCGCAATTAATAGGAAAATTCCATTGATACACAAGTTCAAATGATTTAATTCTACCAAGTTTGAAAAAAAAAGAAATATACTGTATACAGGGTTATTTTTGTCCCGTGTTATTTGCACCCTTTTACACTTGCTAAAAATTTTGCCCAATTTTAAATTCGTCCAGTCAAAGTTCTGTTTAAGACATTATACTGGGTTCTTTGAATTCGAACCTATTTTAAATTCGCCCACTTGTGACAAGGGCGAAAATTTCCCTGTATACAGTATAAGTTTCAGAGACCATCTCCAGATTGACAAAAAATATCTCTAGACAAACGGACAGACATGGTGATTCCAGTGAACTCCAAGTCTCCAACTGAAAAAAATTATAAAAATACACACAGGCAATAAGAATAGGTTTAATTTCTATTGAAGTTAATTACAAGCAACAAGTTTCTCTATAACTATTTGAAACCCCCTCCCCAATTTAGCAGATACCTTAAGCTTATATTTAGGAATAGTAGAAGACTTACTCCACAATGGGAAACACTCCGTTCCTGTTTTTGTTTTTATTCTGCTCGCGGATGATTTGGACGGACTCCTCTAGCTCCGTGTGAAGATGGAAGACAGTTCTGTACAGAATCTCGTACACTATAGCTGTAAAAAACGTGACACGACAATCTAATATCTACTGAAAGCAGCACAGGAGATATCGGTGTCTGCAGATTGAGATGTATCAATATACATGTATGTCCTTCAACCTGAGTTCATGCTATCAGACCATTCAATAAAATTAAGGCTGAATTTATTTTCTTTTAATAAGATGATTATCTGAATTTGTACTTTTCTGCGGGTGTTCATCCTTGGGTAAACGCAAAAAGAATAAAAAACTTGATATTCCTGTACTTTTGTTCAGTGTCTAAACATGCATAACTTACGATATTACTTTTTTCCATATGTCATCAAACATATATAAACAAATCATAAGCCGTGAAATGTAAAGCATCTATTTATATTCCCTGAAGCACACCTGTAAATTACCCTGGGCTATTATAATATACTTGTAAGTCTGCTTCTGTCAATATGATCAGGTAATCATCAGGTATTAAGAGAGAAGAAGAATAGGGAAAAAAAACTCTTATCTTTTAAAAATAGATGATTTCAAAATCCATGTGAACTAGTTGACAATTATACACAATGATATAATACATTGTTATTTTTTCTGCAACATCACTTGTTCAGGAACAAAAACTGAAGACACAAACTCCAATCAAATTTTAGATATTGAATGTCTCATTTTTTGAAATAAACTGGAGGATCATGGGCTACATCACTCACCTGAGCACTTTTGCTAAGAAAAGCAGCTACCCTACATGTACATGATTAAAACAAAGTTGAATATACACTATTTCAGAAAACTTTCACCCCAGTTTCATCTTTTCTGATTAAGTGGTTCTTCGGAAGAATATTTTAAATGACCCCAACCTATTTTTACCATTTTTTAATAGAAAGAGCTAGGGTGTGCCCTTGATTTAAATTAATTTTAATTCTCTTTACCTACAGATACTCTGTGCCATTTTTTTTAAAACTGGTCCAGACTGGTTCTGCAGCAGAGGATGTAGTTTTCTACATTTGAGCCTTTGGTGGAAGTTGAGCTAAAAATGTTCAAAATCCTCCCTCCATCCTCAAAGATATATTTTTGGTACGTAAACAAAATAAGTAATTAGAAAACAGCAACCAAGACTCTTCCCTGACAAAAACATCACTTATTCTCACTTCCGGGGCAATACAGCATGGCACCAAATACAAATGTCGAGGAAATATTTTGGAGTACACCAGGATTCAAGTCCTGTAGGTCCCCTGAATGACAACTAGTAGTCTAATTAATATTTCACTAGGTGGCTCTGATCACCACTCTGACCTCTGTCGTCTCCCACCTCAAAGGGTCAGGAAGTGAAAGGTGACAGACCTGCTTAAGAAATTCGGAGCCATGGCTGGTTAATTAGTGTATTTGGGACAAAGTACTATGGGAGCAGGGGCCTGTTTTACAAAGGACTTATGAACCCAAACTTAATTCTTCATATAATTAACATTTTAATTAACATTATATCGGAAATTTTTAAAAAGAATGTGGTAAGATATTTTACACAGATAATTTCAAAGAGAATTGTTATTAATTTTGCAAAATTTTACAATAATCTGAAGTTTTCTAGGTCTTAGTCACACGTTTTTTTGTAAAACGGCCCCAGACATTGTGATAAAATTTTCACCAAATTCTTAAATTTGCACTTTCTTATTCAGAGCTAATGTGTAGCAAGAAATTGTCAATGCCTAACTTTTGGGGGTACAGGACAATAGACCATGTATATCCCATGATACTTACACTGACAGATGGCCAGCTCTGCATGGTAAGCTTTGGTGTACACACAGTCTAGCTGATTACTGTCCAAGCGACACAGAACTATCTGAAAAACCAGGAAAACATTGCTTCTGCAATTTGATTATAATCCAGAAAAGATGTATGAAATCAAACAAAAAAGCATACTGTAAATCACTTTTTATTAGCGAGAACTTTATTTTCGCGTAATTACGCGAGACGGTATGCTCGCGAAAATTTCATTCTCGCGTATAATAGAATTCCTTAAGATTATATAGAGCAATGACCACAATTCGTAAAAATTTTGTCTCGCTTATAAAGAGTTTATGACTATCTCGCGAAAATAAGGTGTCGCAAAAATTTAGTGATCTACAGTATATAAGCCTACTCCACAA
Source organism: Saccostrea glomerata (assembly GCA_003671525.1). Taxonomy (NCBI): domain Eukaryota; kingdom Metazoa; phylum Mollusca; class Bivalvia; order Ostreida; family Ostreidae; genus Saccostrea; species Saccostrea glomerata. Next base: position 792,842 of record PRKT01000070.1, read on the forward strand.
ATCCATCATTTAGTGAGCTGACATTGCTCATTGAGTACCTCTAGTTTATATATTAAGGATTTATTGAATCAATGCAGTTTGTGAACAAACCTTTCGTGGGAAAACATTTCCAGTCAAGTCGACAGGGGGTTTACCAACCATTTCATACACAACAAAATCTAACCTAAAATCAATTAAAAAGAATATAATTATGCAAATTTATGAATTATAGGAACAGATCATGATTTTGGGGAAAAGAGCTTAGAATATGAGCTGAAATCTTTTTAAAAGATGTCACAATGCTAAAAGATGTCACAATGCTAATCAAGTCTTTAAAATACCTTTTAATTAATACATGTTGGATTGTGTTTTAATGTCTATACATGTGGGATACTGGATAGTACGTGTTTCTTAGCGTTTTTTTACCTATACATGTGGGATAGTGTTTGCATCACATCCTGTTCATTCCAGACCTGGAAAACAAAAATTAAAACAGATTCATTTTAAAATTTTGTCATATATTACCTATCTCTGTGTACTGAAAAATTAAAGAAAGAGAAATTAAAAGTATGTTTTGTTCATGATATCCAATCAATTTAATTTTATTTGGCAGTCATGTGATCAGTCTTTTTTTTTGGTAAAAAAGTTTGCAATGTTTTAGTAAAAACTACTCACTATAGACCTCTGAAATTTCAACTTACATAGTCTTCTTGGGAGCATATCCTGGTGAAAACGCTTCTGCTGGCATCACAGATTTCTTTATAATAAGCTTGTGTGAGGTAAATCTAAACAAAAACTGTTTGGATTAACATCTTAATAAATTTGTTTCTAGCAAAGAGTAATGTCTTTAAATTCACATACGACAAAATCATAAACTTTTAATTTCCAAAGCTATATTTTCAGTACTATAAAAAGAATATTTTTAAAATAAAATAGTAGATATCACCTTTCTTCTCATTAAGAATTATAACATTTTCATTCAAAACTGTGGTACGGCAATCGAGTAAGTTGAATTGCAGTCAAATGGCCAGATAGCTCAATTGGAGCACATGCATGACTATAGAGGTTCAGGGGGGTCTTGGTTCAAATCCATTTCACTTTTCTTAGACTTTTCCAGTGATATTCTGGTGTCATATGCCTGCCCAGGAAGTGACAGATGAATGACCTACTGGGGAGGAACCATTCTAAGGCAAAGATTTAAGAGGAATGTGACAGACAGATAGGTTCCATTGCGGGTGGTCAAATGTAGCTCAGCTGGTAAAATATGAACCTGACTGGAGATTCATTGGAACATGAGTTTGAATACGACCCTTTCTTTCTTTTTTAATTAGACCTATCATTAGTGAAGTCACTTGAGCGGTTATTTCATCTACTTCTTTATTGCACGCACAATTGTACATGTCCCTAGCTGTTTTTCTTGTGATCTCCCTAACTGAACAATTTGATTGAATTGTTTCACTCTGACCACTTTTAAATAAACTAGTTAAAATTGTAACACATGAAAATTATATTTAACATACTGTCGTACTTTGACAATTAAAAAAAAAATTTCCAATTCTTCCAAATTGCATTTTACATCAATTTCACTATATTTCTTAACAAATCAATTGCAGCTTTTTCTCAAAAATCAAATGATTCACAAACATTCAACTACGTTCATAGCAGACTACAGTACACTGCAATTGAATCATTTCAGTTTATCCACACAGACTTCAATGTCTGGATTCACAGCTCAATATTAAAGCCCTAGCATGACCTGTTCAAAAGTTATGGCCAAGGATAAGTTTTTGAAAGGTATGTAGATCTAGAACTCCAAGGTCAAGATCAAATGGTCGTTTCTAAAGAATGGTCTTGTCACAAGGATTATATGTGTAAAGTATGAAAGCCATAGCCCTAACCGCTCAAAAGGTATGGCCAATGTTAAGGTTATTAAAAGGTAGGTCAAACTCCAAGGTCAAATGGTCAAAGTTCTTGGTATCCAATGAAAGGACTTGTCACATGGATTAAATATGTGAAGTATGAAAGCCTAATCCCTAATCCTTCAAAGTAATGGTCAAGATTTGTTTCATAAAAGTAGGTCAAACTCCAAGGTCAGGGTCAAAAGGACAAAGTTCTTGGTAATCAATAGACAGAACGTTCTATCGTTAAAATGATACTTGTCCTAGGGACCCGGTTTAACGATGGAATTTGTTCCGTGTATTCGTAATGTAGCAAAAGAAACATGGGCGATAACTCGTACTCACTTTAAATCAGTGCATTTACTACGAACAATCTAGAGAGTTCCGAAAGTAAACATGGCAGGTTAATTTGAAATGAGAGAAAAACGTTGAGAAAATTAATTGGATTTTCGTCTTTAGATGGATTATTTTCTGGGATAAAAGGCATAAGCAATCTCAAAAAGGTTTGTTTTGATTAATTTGGTAGTTATTTTCAGTGCAAATCCTTTCATATTCTTCAAAATCGTTTCGGAGCGGATCCGCTCCGATTTGTTACATTGCAAGTATATCATATGGGACGTATTCTAACTGTGGTGAGGGCTTGTACCGAGACACAGTTAGATCATTCTAACTAGGTAATCAATGAAAGGTCTTGTCATAAAGAATTAATATATGAAGTATGAGAGTCCAAGTATTTACCGTTCAAAAGTTATGGCCAAAGTAAATTAAGTTTGGAATTTTTGTGTAAAAGTGAGTCAAATTCCAAGGTCAAGGTCAAAAAGTCAAATTTTGTGGTACCCAAAGAAAGATCTTGTCACAAGGAATAGGCATGTGGGATATGAAAGTCATAGCTCTACTAAATCAAAAGTCAGGAGCAAGATTAACGTTTTTGCGGACACATAGACAAACATAAAAACAGACAGGCGGACGGACACGACAAAAACTACATGTATATACCCCCGAATCTTGGATTACGGGGCATAAAAACGAAAAAGTAAAAAATAAAAATTTTAAAAAATATTAATTCGACAATATACAATCCCATTCCAACTTAAATTCGCAATAAACAGCACAAACCTGTTCAGAGACCGCTCTGAATAAAGAATATCCATCTCTGGCGATAGGTTTCCTCCACAGCCCGATGGATGACAGGAACTCGTCCATTGCACCCTCCAAACATTTTGTATGTTTTCGCATGTCTGTATTGAAGTCTGATCCCCGATCACATAACGGTACCTGCCGTGGGAATAAAACCGCGAAATTAGCACGTGCAATTGACAATCCGTAGAGTCACGTGACATCAAAGCCGATCAGAGGATTCTACAAAGCGGCATGCAGTGCCGATTTTCAAGAAGTATCTATTTTGGTGTTCGTTTGGACGCTTTGAATAAATTCATTATGACCATTTGTGTAGACCGAATTCTCTCCATTCAATGCTCATCAAATTGTGGCCAGATATGAAAAATGTTGGGAGCTTCACTAAATAACGAGTTTAATGACTCTCTCTCTCTCTCTCTCTCTCTCTCTCTCTCTCTCTCGACAGATTTCAAATGTATGACCCGTACACTAGGTGTTACTTATATTTCTTTTAATAAACAACAAGATGTGTTTGAGAAACACCATGCGCCCGACGGCAACAAAGTTAATAAACATAGGTCACAGTCAAAGGTCACAAGGTCATTGATCTTGGTGCATGTGATAGGACTTAATTAGTGGAGTATGCTTGCCAAATATTAAGTCTCTATCTTTCTTCGTTCAAAAGTTATTGCGAAGGTTAAAGTTTTCGACAAAAAATTAAGCTACAATATATTTAGCGTATAGGTCAAAGTCAAGGTCACAAGGACATTGACCATGGTGTCATTTAAAAGAGATTAAGAAGTCTCTATCTTTTATGGTTCAAAAGTTATGGCGAAGTTTAAAGTTTGCAAAAAAAAAACTATTTTTAGCATATAGGTCACAGTCAAGGTCACAATGGTCAATGACCTTGGTGGCATTTGAAAGAGCATTATTAGTAAAGTAGGCATATCAAATATGAAGTTCCTTTCATTCAAGGTTCAAAAGTTAAGGCGAAGGTTAAAGTTTGCAGACAAACAGGCAGACAGACAGACAGGACATAACAATAGACGCCTCGGATCTTTCGATCCCGACACAGAAAAAATAAACCCCTATACCTAATAATAAACCTTTATTATTATTAGGTATAGGGGTATATTTCGAAATGGAATCGTCAGTGACACAGAACCCATGCTTGCGACGGTGGACTTAAAGAAGTAAGCAGGGGACCCCCTTTACAAATATAGATTTTCGGGAGGGGGGGCGTACTCTTATCATGAACAATAATGTTGTATCTACTTATCATGATGGAACTATTTTGGTCGGACCAATTTGTGTGAGCTGCCGCTGAATACAGTAATATATCTTGCATAAATAGTATGCACTGATCGAATATATTAAAAAATGTTGGGAGCTTCACTAAATAACGAGTTAAATGACTCTCTCTCTCTCTCTCTCTCTCTCTCGACAGATTTCAAATGTATGACCCGTACACCAGGTGTTACTTATTTCTTTTAATAAACAATAAGATGTGTTTGAGAAACACCATGCGCCAGACGGCAACAAAGTTAATAAACATAGGTCACAGTCAAAGGTCACAAGGTCATTGATCTTGGTGCATGTGACAGGACTTAATTAGTGGAGTATGCTTGCCAAATATTAAGTCTCTATCTTTCTTCGTTCAAAAGTTATTGCGAAGGTTAAAGTTTTCGACAAAAAATTAAGCTACAATATATTTAGCGTATAGGTCAAAGTCAAGGTCACAAGGACATTGACCATGGTGTCATTTAAAAGAGACTAAGAAGTCTCTATCTTTTATGGTTCAAAAGTTATGGCGAAGTTTAAAGTTTGCAAAAAAAAAACTATTTTTAGCATATAGGTCACAGTCAAGGTCACAATGGTCAATGACCTTGGTGGCATTTGAAAGAGCATTATTAGTAAAGTAGGCATATCAAATATGAAGTTCCTTTCATTCAAGGTTCAAAAGTTAAGGCGAAGGTTAAAGTTTGCAGACAAACAGGCAGACAGACAGACAGGACATAACAATAGACGCCTCGGATCTTTCGATCCCGACACAGAAAAAATAAACCCCTATACCTAATAATAAACCTTTATTATTATTAGGTATAGGGGTATATTTCGAAATGGAATCGTCAGTGACACAGAACCCATGCTTGCGACGGTGGACTTAAAGAAGTAAGCAGGGGACCCCCTTTACAAATATAGATTTTCGGGAGGGGGGGGGGCTTCAAAATGCATTCTCTACATATTTTTAATTAAACATGTTACTGCATAATGTCATATAATGACATGATATTACATACTACTAAGTGGAAAAAAATCTGTATAGGGTTACCTTCCTTCTTCGGCTGTTTCAACACTGGATGAGCACCGACTGCCTGATGTGGCACACTGACTGTCAATGCCTCTCTCTCTGTATTTATGTCTTTGACCAGAGCCATATGGAGTCATGGACACTGGACAACATCTCTGTCTCCCAACACGCCCGGACTCCCAATAGTTATACCGTTTATAAATACCTGTAGAATACTTCAGTTCTCCATCCATTGGAGAGTCCTTAAAAAGATGTGCTTTTCGCTTAAAATTCCCCGATCCTGTCTTTCTACGACAGCTCCACTTCTACCTTTTCTTGCCACTGACAATGTCGGGTCTAGAAGCTCTCATTCTTTTTTTCCTTATTAGTTTCGCATCTGGTAATCTCTATGATCCTTCAGCTGACCACTTCACTCACAAGTGTCCGTAGTAGTCCTCTTTCACAGTTTTCAGACTTTTTATGCCCCCGTAATCGGGGTAAATAGTTTTAGTACTGTACCCTCCGTCTAGCCGTCTGTCTGTCTTATTTGTTTGTCCGCAAAAAACTTTATCCTTTCCAGTAACTTTTGTGTGGGTGTGCCTATATGGCCTTCATATTTCATAGGTATACATGTATATCCCTTGTGACAAGATCTTTCTTTAAGTACCACCAAATTTGACCTTTTGACCTTGACTCTAAAGTTTGACCCACTTCAAGAAAAATTAAACCTTGACCATAAATTTTGAACAGTTACATTGTAGTAATACATATTATGACAAGTCCTTCCTTTGGATTAATAACAACAATTTTGATCAATTTTGGTCTTGGCTTTGGAGTCTGACTTGAATTTGAGAAACTTCTACCCTCGCCATAAGCTGACATACGGGGGCATCAGAGTTTCACAAAACCATCTTGCTCCGTTCCCCGTTAGCTCTTATATGAATTCAGTGTAAATTGGTCTAGAAGGTTTCATGTTCCAGAAGGTCCAATATTTTCGAAGTTAATTCATTTTTCGTTCTACTTTTTAAAACTCTTGAATCATATAGTGTAAAGTCATGATTTACTCTTATTTTATTTTGAATATCTGTAATTAGTCTTAATTATTTCATTTAGAGCCCTATGTTATATTATGTTTATTTATAGTACAGATAACCGTTGCTCCTTGTGAGCAACCGCTGTGTAACTTATGTAACTGACCCAGTTAAGAGCGTTGCTCTTCATGAGCAACCTACTTTATATACATGTACATATAGGGGAGTAAAAGTTTCTGGGTAGAATAGAATAGTAGATGCAAAGGAGAAGTATAATAGATACAGATGTAGAATAGTAGATGCACAGAAGTAGATACGAGAGTTTATTTTATTTGGTCAGTGCTGTTCAAGGATATTTTATTTTGTGCATTCTGTTGGATTATTAAAACTTGCTATCATGTAAATAAATTGTAAAACGATAACCAGGTGTTTTCACTGAAGCAACACTTTACTGAGGAAGCATGGATTACTTATTAACTTAATTCCACTGGATTAAAATATTGTGTGCCGTTTACCGCTCGAGGGCGCTACAATAGCACTGTAAAATGTTGTAGCTTAGTACATTAATTAGGTAAACCATATTTCACACTGGATTTTACACCTTTGGTGAAACTTCGGGGATCTGTGGCTACTGAGCTACTCGCTTTTCACAGAGGATCTGATTGGAACAAATCAAAAGTCCGTAATTAAAATTTAAAGATAAATTTTATTCGTAGAAAGCAGGACAGAAAGTGTAAACAAAATCAGCAAGAAATTAATATAACATTATGCAGGTAAATATCATAGTCACCACTCCGGAATTCTACAATTCCTAAACATTGTCAATATTCTTAAAGTAATGCAAAAATAAATCCGCCAAAAGAAAGAAACTAACGCTTACCTAATCGATTGTTATAGATTGTTTTGAATTTCTTAAATTGCAAATGCGTTAATGTAACACATAGACCTGTATGGAAGATGCATAAATATATTCTTGTCGCCGTCGGAGGCATGTATAAATAAGAAATTCATAGTATCCCTCTAGTATATACTAGTAACTGCGACATTTATCTGGACACTACATTGTCCAGACTATTTACTTCCATTTCTGATTGTGTTGTCCAAAAATAAATTTTTTAGACCTAAAGCTTTCTGTGTACGATAAATTATAGAACTTTATGGGATTTCTTAGCAGTATCATAGCAAGAGTCACAAACATGTCTATTTTTCAAGATATGAAGTCTTAAATGTCCATTGAGGTTTTCCCCCTGATAATTTTGAACACATGTGATAAATTCCATGGAAATTGACAATGAGTAATTTTCTCCCAAACATTTTTAAACATTGGATATACCGAGTATCCCATAGATTAGGAGGAGTGAGATATATCGTTATCTGGGAGAATTCAGGGAAAGAAGCGGCTTTCCTTACCTCGATACCAAACTCCATACAGTGTCAATTCTCAGGCACTACTCATAATACTTTCCCTACGAATTCTCCACAGACCTCTGGAAAATCATAAGCTATAGGTGGGAACTGAGGATCTGGTGTCAAGGGGAATAAGCATCCTAATTACTGCTAGGTAGACGGAATTGTTCCCAGTCAAATCTTGTGTAAAACATAGGCCTAACACTTGGATGAAACATATCAGCTAAATGATAGATTATTATATAGTCATCTACGTTTCTATAGACGTTTCTCTAAAGTTTAGCGTTTACAAATAATATTATGACGTTAAATTTTGATACAAAAAATAACTTTTCTTATTTTATGAGGTTTTTGCAAGTATAAAGTAGAAGGACATTGGCATTGAATTAAAGATTAAATGAACTTTTTAAAGTGCGTGAAAATGCGTGATTGTGGGGAAACGGTATATGCGTGATTTTGCGTTAGAAATAGAAAATGGCATGTGCGTTAAAATGTGTGACTGCGGGGAAGGGGGTTAAAAGAAAAGATAAAAAATTAAGAACGAGACGGGGGGGG
>PRKT01000070.1:806174-835505 GCA_003671525.1 Saccostrea glomerata
AAACAAAGGCCTGATTCACTGTGTAAGCTGTCATCTAGTAGTAAAAGGTGAGCTAAACAAAGGCCTGATTCACTGTGTAAACCGTCATCCAGTAGTAAAAGGTGAGCTAAACAAAGGCCTGATATACTGTGTAAACCGTCATCCAGTAGTAAAAGGTGAGCTAAACAAAGGCCTGATTCACTGTGTAAACCGTCATCCAGCAGTAAAAGGTGAGAGTCAAAACGCCTCGTCCTCAAAAAAAAAAAATCACTTCATTGGTAAAATGTTTCAACATTTGGTCATCATGGAATAAACTGTAATTTTTTAAGACTTTCAGTAAAAGAAAAACACTTACCTGGTAATCTTAAAAGCAACACCCAAAGTACATGTAGTGTAATTAATATGATCAATTAATATTTGAGTCCTCAGGAGACACAATGTGTACTGAAGGTCCTCTTTTTGTTGCAGTAAATCGATTCACCAGAAGCTACATGATTTGTACATAGAATCCTGCCAGAACCAGGATGATAGCAAGGTCAGAGGAAACTCGGGACAAGTCATACAGAGTTCACACACAGCTGTAGGACATCTCAAAAAATTGTTTGCTCATCCTCTTTAGACCATTTGTCAAATGGCCTGATTGAAGACTTTATTTTAACCTCAGGAAGCATTTTTCTATGCATTACTTTTTGAAAATTTAGGATTGATCTTAAAATTTTCTTGAAAAAAAAATTTCACACTTTCATATTGACCAAATTATTTTTACATCATTGGGAGAGGGCAAAGAAACATAATTTTAAAGATGGCCTTGATGTATTCCTCTCTAGATTAAACAGATTATATGATAATTTTACTCATTGTAAATTTTTAAAGACTTTGCATTTAAGCTAATCAGTAGATATACTGTTGATTGGCAAATAATCACAATGGTTTTAATTTTGCTATGTTTGAGAATTATCATTTTTCCATGAAATTTAACCCACCGTGAATGCTTTTATTATTAAAAAAAAAATTTTAAATGCTTATACAAAATTTTAATTGATTTCATTCAGTGTCAAATCAAAACCATCTCGATTGGTACTTTTTGAGATATCATGAAATCTTAACACAACTTACTAACAGTATTTCTAAAGATGTTTTTAATTTTGATATCTAAAACACTGAAATCTCAAAATTATGGATACATAGAAGGGATTTTGAAATCTCAGCCATGGGTTCTTTTTGTACTTTACCCTCAGGATATTTTAAATCCCTGAATCATCACTCACATAGAGTTCAGGGTAATGGGGTTTGACTGTATGTGAATCTTTGTTAGATTTCTGTGTATTATTGGTCAGTGTACTTATCTAATTGTCATTTTGTTTTCCAGGATATTGTGCTGTCTCTAATCTCTTGTCTTAGCTGGTCATCGTTTTGTTTTCCAGGATATTGTGCTGTCCTCTAATCTCCTTTCTAAATTAGTCAGGAGGGACAAACTGAATTGCTTGATCCTCAAGCTGTACCCGGGAAATGAGGGCTACTCCATTATGTTAAGGGGACGTGGAGGGGTGGAGCTAGAGACACTGAAGCTTCCATACGAGGTCAAATTTATATAGAATTGTATACACTGTTAATACTGTTTATAATGTATAGACCACGTACTATTTATAAAGTAATGTATACACTGTAATACTGTTGTATTCTTACAAATTAAAAGCTAATTTTAAAATTGATTTTACCTTATGAGAAGTTTTATTCTTTTTGTTTTAAATTCTCCTTACTTGTTACTGACTTGCTCCTTAGTTTAACTGTTATAATAATCCGCTCGGTATTGCAGAATTTACGTCATCATTAATTTCTATACTTACAGGTATCAGAGCTACTGGACTATGTAGACTCTTCTGAGGTGAGATTTTTATATCTGACAAGGAAAATAGAGGAAAAACAAAAAGACATGTGTGATATCTGTATTTTGTAGATAAATGAGTCCAGTGAAAAATGAATTTTGGGGTGTTTTTAAGGTGTTGTGTATGATTATTAAAATTTCTCCCTTTGTTCTATTGACAGCTTCCTTGCTTGTAGATACATTGTATATTTTAAATTCCTTTGTTCTATTGACAGCTTCCCCCGTTCCTTGTGGATCTCCTGGAAAAAGCTCAGGTCTGTAACTGACAGTTTGTTTGTTTGTTTGTATGTTGTTTTAAAACATCCCTCTTGAGAATTTTCATTCATATGGAGATGCCACCACTTGCGGTGGAGAGCTGCAAATTTTGTCCTATGCTCGGCACTCAGGGCCATTGAGCAGTGAGGGATCTTTTTTGTGCCAGCATCTACTGCGACATAGAACCTCGGTTTATACGGTCTCATCCAAAGGCTCCACATCCCACAAAGTAACTGGAAGTTAATGGTGTAGTCTTCATAGGCAGCATTCTATTTATGATTTATTATATTTCAGCGTATTTGTGATGGGTGATTTTCTGATTACAGGTGAACGTGTTCTACAGTGGCTGTGTTATTCTGGAGGTCAGAGATTACCGTCGGTCAATTACAGGGTCCTACGACACACAATACGTTCTCCTGAAACCCACCCCTCAGGTACACTGTACATGTTTTATATAGGAGTCAGAATAATCATAATATTACAACTAAAAATTATGTGAATAAGAAACAGAACCTTTAAATTTCAAGATTTTGCTTCTAAAATGCATGAATGATCATCATATTCAGGATATGCTGTATTTAAAGTACTAATAGATAACCAGGGCTTGGATTTAAAAATATATTACTCAGATCAGCTAACATCTTCATATGCTACTTCATAGCATGATTACATAACTAGTATATTTAATATTAATTTTTTCACTTTTCAGTGACTGTTGTTAGATGATCAATTTGATCAAATACAGATATTGCTTTAATTACAAGGACATTATTATTTTCAGTCGATGTTGTCAGACATGTACAATATAATTAACGACGGCCATCGCTGGACTCAGGAAGACCAGTTTACGCTGGAGAGTCAGTTGCTATTGGCGACAGAGGAGCCACTCTGTCTGGACCCCTCCCCCTCGGTTTTTCTTGTCAACAACAAACTTCAGTATGAACAAAAGAGACTCTGTGACCCCATGCTCAAAAGGTCAGTACAAACAAAAGAGACTCTGGGACCTCATGCTCAAAAGGTCAGTACAAACAAAAGAGACTCTGGGACCTCATGCTCAAAAGGTCAATATCCTAGGTCATTTACCTCTTACAAACAATGTGGCAGTCTGTCTGGTTATTTGACCATGCATCCATCTGTTAATTAGACTTCATCATTTGTATGTTATATTAAAAAGAAGTATATCTTCCTTCCAATTAGTTGTACCTCATCTATTGTGTTTAGTTCAGTTAGAGAAGATAACAGATTTCCTAAAAGATAATTGTTACACAGCTGCCAACCCTTACGATTTTGGTGTAAGGCGTACGAAATCAGCGTCTGAAATACGCCTTACTATTTCTCTCTAGATTCTGCCGATTTCAGTTTTTCTCATTCAAAGTTTATAATACCGGTATTTTCATAGCTGGCAGTCTATAGTTTCTACTATTATAATGTATTCATAATCCTAACAATGCTTGCTTGTATCATCATTTCGGTTTTAGAAGGCTGATCACATTCATGTCAATGTTTAAAAGTAAACATAATGGAAACATGCCTCAGATTGCATGTCCATTTACAAAACATCTTCAGCAGCAGGGGGCCTAGGCTGTCCCTCGACCCCGCCTTACTATTTGTCATTTCAGAATGTTGGCAGTTTGTTGTTAGCCTAAAATAGTTATATTAAAAAATTGTTAAGTCCAGAGGGATAGTTGAAGAATTCTGATATAGACACAATGACACATAAATGATAATTTAGTGTCTCTACCTGTCTTGCAGTAAAGAATCAGATGCTATAATACATATGTACATAAGATACAGAAAGAAAAAAGCGCATTTCATAAGGATTTATATAATTAGGTCAGCCAAGAGGTACAATCAGGCCGCCCTAAACAGGAAAAGAAAATCGGCCAGTGCAGCTGCACCAAAAGAACTCAAGCTGCACGACTTCATTCATAAAAAGAAAATGAGGTCAAATCCTCCTGTCAATCTGAAAGTGGGAAAACCTGTGAGTTTGTTTGATGATCATGAAAGCTGTTTATCTATTTCACATAAATGATTTCTTTATACAGTCAGGGGTGGTACTGAAATCAGTCATTTTTGAAAATGATGATTTTCAGTCATTAAATTGATTTTTAATAATGATGGAAATTCATCATTTTTTAGTAAAATGATGAAAAACAGTCATTTCTATTTTGAAATTTATTTTAGAAATAGAGTTATCTCTGATATTAAAAATGACTGTTTTTCATCATTTTTTATCAAATTGTTAGGTCTGGGCGCACTTAATTATCTCATTAGTTTTACGGGGCGCACTAAATTATTTTGGTTTCAATTACTTGTCAAGATGTTTCTCTACACAAGGGTCTATGGCAGGATAGTGTACTATATCTAATTACTGTAGTAAATGGGATGGGAAAATTGACTTGAGAATGGAAATATGATGAAAAGACGTCATATTTACAAAAATCAGAAAATTGTGTACATTATATACTTAGAAGAAATGACCATTATCCATCATTTTCAAAAATGACTGATTTCAGTACCACCCCTGACTGTTATAAGTACATCAAACTGAATACAGAAAATATCTTGTGTTTCAATACTAACATGTATATGGCTTTATGTATGAAACCGTTCAAAATACCTCAATTTTCCAGATGAATCCAAATGTTTTCTGGTGTAATGATATAACATGTGGATCAAATTATTTGTTCCCGTTACAAGGAATTCTAAAGTCTCTTTATCTAGTTATAATAAAAGAGTATTTCAATTGATATGGCTTGTTAATGAATATGATTTTTATCTTTGTTCACATAATAAGTGAGTTATGTATTTTGAATAAAATATTTTTCAGCATGTTGACATGTGGAAACAGAAACCGCTTCAGTTATCTGCCCCTGAATCTGTAGAGGTATTTTTTTTTCTAATTTTCGCATGAAAGAAGATTTACTTTTTCTGTGAAAATTAAATGAATAATGTTTATAAATTAATTTCAGGTGAACAAGTTTGCGACGGTTGTACCAGCTGCAGAATCGGCAACAGATAATTCATTTGTAAGCCCCGAAAATTAATTTGTCTTTGTGAAAACATTCCAAAGCACCTTTTTCATAAAACGAGAGAGTAAAAAATATTTGCATCTTTTCATTACTAAATTAAAAAATGTTGTTTTTAATGTCACTCTTTCCTCTTAACAGGAAGTAATGGAGGAGATAACTCTGGAACGTGATGTCAGCGCGGATAAAAAAATCCTGGCCAAACTAACGATCCAGAAGAGGAACTCTGATGATGAGTTTTACGGGGAGCTTTATTTGGACCACGATTACCGGGAGGGCAGTGTCGGCACTTCGTGCATGTAAGTTGTAACCTTCTCAATAATGTCCTCTAAATTTATTTGTCTAATTTTGCCATGTGCCAGAAAATTAAGTAATTATCATTAAGATGCATACATGCATACATCATGGAAAAAAAGGAGTTATATTAAGTGGACATATTAACATATTACATATTGTGTCTGTACTATATGTTATATAATCATTAATAAGTGGTACTTTATTTAACAGGTTCCTGTTGGGTACACGACTTCTGGTGGACAAGTAAGTCAGATTCTAGATAGGACACATTGTTTTCTTCTCACTGTATGTGTATCTGTTTAACCACTCTGTATTTGAATATGAGAATTTATTTGGTATGTTTTATATAATTGGATCAGTGTTTGTGTGTCTGTGTATCTATTCTCTATCTGAGTCATCATTTGTTCGGTACGTTTTATTGTTCAGGTACCTTGAGCAGTTCAAGGAGATATTTACCGAGGAGGGGAGGCGGGCAGTGAAGATAACAACTCAGAAACCTGGGCACCCCCCACATGTAGAGTTCACCCAAACCTCCCAAACCCCCACCACCCCAGGGCTGGGACCGGCTGGACCCCAGGGCATTCTCAGTGCACATGCACCTGCTCTGACAGCTGCCATTAAGGGACAGTTTACTCAGGTCTATTTTTGTCATATAATTAAAAATTAAGTATAAAATGTACATGCTATATGTAAAAAAACCACCATTCTCTATTTTCAAAAAGATTGAAGCCAGTCTTTTAGAAAAGATTTTTCTTTATGTTGCTAAGACTTAAAAGCTATTTATCTGTAAATTTAAAAACTTATAAGAATTTATACCAATGTTTTATCATATCTATGTTTTTCTTTTCTTAAACACTCTTTATTTTCCTTGTATTTACTGTCACTTTCATTTTGCTGATGTTTACTACTGAGGGTACACTTTCATTTTCCTGATGTTTACTACTGAGTGTACTCTTTCATTTTCCATGTGTTTCCTCTCATGTGATGTTTACTTGTTTACTTTCACTTTCATTTCCTCTTTGTTTATACTCAGGCTGATTTATCAACCACCTCCTCATCAGGACTGACTGCCAAGAGAAATGTACCAATCCAGCTATCCCTAACCCTGGCCCCTATGGGTATGTATGGTATTTGTACTGATATTGAATAATCAAAAAATAAATTGACATTTTAAAACAGGTAATGTACACATCCATATGCTCAAAATATTATAGTCTGTTTTACACTGTGTTTCAGCACAAGGAGCCCAGCCAGCTGGGAACCAGTTACAACTGAACATACAGAAACCTCAGCAACAGCAGCAGCCAGGAATGAGGGGCAAATCATTGTCACAGGGCGCAGGGCAAAGGTAAGGCATTGTCACAGGGCGCAGGGCAAAGGTAAGGCATTATCACAGGGCGCAGGGCAAAGGTAAGGCATTGTCACAGGGCAGAGGTAAGGTATTGTCACAGGGCACAGGGCAAAGGTAAGGCATTGTCACAGGGGGCAGGGCAGAGGTAAGGCATTGTCACAGGGCACAGGGCAGAGGTAAGGCATTGTCACAGGGAGCAGGGCAAAGGTGAGAAAAGGCATTGTCATAGGGCACGGGGCAAAGGTGAGAAAAGGCATTGTCACAGGGCACAGGGCAAAAGTAGGGAAAGGCATTGTCACAGGGCGCAGGGCAAAGGTAAGACCATGTCACAGGGCGCAGGGCAAAGGTAAGGCATTGTCACAGGGCTCAGGGCAAAGGAAAGGAAAGGCATTGTCAAAGGGTGCAGGGCAAAGGTAAGAAGAGGCATTGTCACAGGGCAAAGATAAGAAAAGGCATTATCACAGGGCGCAGGGCAAAAGTAAGAAAAGGCATTGTCACAGGGCACAGGGTAAAGGCAAGAAAAGGCATTTTCACAGGGTGCAGGGCAAAGATAAGGAAAGGCATTGTCACAGGGCAGAGGTAAGAAAAGACATTGTCAAAGGGTACAGGACACAGGGCAAAATTAAGGAAAGGCACTGTCACAGGGCACAGGGCAACGGTAAGGAGGTTTGTTTTGGTATATGCTTATCTCATTATAATTAAACAATAAAATTTGATGTTCAAGAATTATATTTACAGGGCCTCATCCTCCACCCCAAGTCCGGCCACCACTCCAACTTCTGCTCCAAGTAAGTCAAGAATTAGGGTAATGAAGTACAACCTTAACTGAAAGGAAAAGATACATAAAAGTCAAATGACTGTAACATTATTTTGTTATTATTCATTCCTTGTAGTTCAAGGTCAGTTGTTTTCTCCTGGCCTGGTTCCCTCTCCTGCTCCAGCCCAGACCAATAAAGGGGTCACCAGTTTATCCTCACCGCCAACCTCTGTCCCCGGCAGGAAGTCATCAACAGAGGGCGCCACTGTACAACAGATCAACCCGGGACTCCCACAGGGAAATATTACTTTTGTACAAAGTAAGAGACTCAAGTTTAGTTCAGTTGCTACACTTGTAATTAATTTGAATTATTGCTACATTTAAACCCAAAGATTAATATCGAGGACCAGAGTTTGATACCGAGTAATTTTTTTGATGTTTACTTGTAGACACAGAAAATCCTCCCAGCACACAGAGTGGACAACAACAGAACATAGCTAACATCAACATCACTAACATCGGGCTTCCCCCCAACATTAACATCCAGAACCTGACTGGTCTCCCGGGGGTCAACATCGCCAACCTCCAGGGGCTACAGAACATGCAGGTGTCTCTGACCGGAGTGTCCATGCCCGGGGGTGGCATCGCTGTCCCCGTACCCATCAGCCTCATCAACACTAACGCAGGTAAGATCCCAAAATAGTACAGTCAAACTTAAAACCGTTAGTCCATACAGTAAAACTCATTTAGTATGAACATGGAAATTGCGAATTCATGGATATAGCGAAGTCATCTTGGATCCCCAGCTGTATAAAATTAATGAATATCTTATACTGTTCTAAAGAATTACGGATATAGCGAAGTAATTTCATAGGTCCCAGCGACTTTGTTATAACCGAGTTTCGCTGAATACAGTACAGCTCAAAAGAAGTAGTCTATTTTATATATTTTATTACAGGTTAACTTTACAGAATCAGAACATCTTTGTCAGTTCTGACCACCACTCTAAGATCCACACCCGTATTTTATTATATTTATATTACAGGTGTAATACAGAATCAGAACATCTTTGTCAGTTCGTTGCCCAGTGGTTCTCTATCCTCCACCACCACTGGATCCGTGCCAGTCTCTGTGAGTAGAAAACTTGTACGTATGCATGGCAACCAGATGTCAACACTTCCAGTTTGTCTGCATGGTAACCATGGTCATTTATGGGTTCAGCATGCTCTCACTATTTGTCATTAAGGGTGTGAACATTTGACAAATGAAGTGTTTAAATTCATCAATGAAGGCTACTGACAATTAAATGTACAGTGTATGAGTGTTTTTGCAGGGAATTTCAGAATTAATCGTTATATACTTAAGTATGGTAAGGGAGGGCTTGCTCTAGCATTGCATGTCAATGTTTGATGTCTTGTCTCATGTATATGGATGATTTCGTATGAAATTTGTGGTACAATTTCTAGTTTATTGACTTTTATTCTGTAAATAAAATGAAGTTTTATATAAGGCTTTTCTACTAAATGCCTGCTGATAATTACATGTTTTGTACTTTATAAACTTGCCATAGATGTTCAATTTAAATAATTTTAATTCGACATTAAATAGCCTGGTAGAATTATTGTTCTCTTAATTTACATTACATGCAGGTATTCAATGACTTAATCTTTTGAAAAGTGCTTCAAGTCTTATATAAGGTTCTATTGTCCAACTTGTTCTATTAAACTTTAAATCTTTTACCAATGTCAGTGTATTTTTTGTAATTTAGACTTCATCATCTGTTGGGTCAGCACCAACTTTGGTTACCATGGTAACATCAATGCCCACAGCTGTCACAACTTCTGGTTTATCCTTCACTTCATCATCGCCTTCATCATCTACAGTAACATCAGGTAAATAAATCATCAGCTACAGTCACATCAGGTAAATAAATCATCAGCTACAGTCACATCATCATCTACAGTCATGTTCGATAAATAAATCATCCTTTACAGTCACTTCAGGTAAATAAATCATCAGCTACAGTCACATCAGTTTAATAAATCATCAGCTACAGTCACATCAGGTAAATAAATCATCATCTACAGTCACGTCATCATCTACAGTCACGTCAGGTAAATAAATCATCATTTACAGTCACATCAGGTAAATAAATCATCAGCCACAGTCACGTCAGGTAAATAAATCATTAGCTACAGTCATATCAGGTAAATAAATCATCATCTACAATCACATCAGGTAAATAAATCATCAGCCACAGTCACATCAGGTAAATAAATCATCAGCTACAGTCACCTCAGGTAAATGTAAATAAATCATCAGCTATAGTCACCTCAGGTTAATAAATCATCAGCTACAGTCACGTCATCATCTACAGTCACGTTCAGTAAATAAATCATTCTTTACAGTCACTTCAGGTAAATAAATCATCAGCCACAGTCACATCAGGTAAATAAATCATCAGCCACAGTCACATCAGTTTAATAAATCATCAGCTACAGTCACATCAGGTAAATAAGTCATCAGCCACAGTCACATCAGGTAAATAAATCATTAGCTACAGTCACCTCAGGTAAATGTAAATAAATCATCAGCTACAGTCACCTCAGGTAAATAAATCATCATCTACAGTCACCTCAGGTAAATAAATCATCAGCTACAGTCACGTCATCATCTACAGTCACGTTCGGTAAATAAATCATCCTCTACAGTCACTTCAGGTAAATAAATCATCAGCTACAGTCACATCAGTTTAATAAATCATCAGCTACAGTCACATCAGGTAAATAAATCATCAGCCACAGTCACATCAGGTAAATAAATCATTAGCTACAGTCACCTCAGGTAAATGTAAATAAATCATCAGCTACAGTCACCTCAGGTAAATAAATCATCATCTACAGTCACGTCATCATCTACAGTCACGTCAGGTAAATAAATCATCCTTTACAGTCACTTCAGGTAAATAAATCATCATCTACAGTCACGTCATCATCTACAGTCACGTCAGGTAAATAAATCATCCTTTACAGTCACTTCAGGTAAATAAATCATCAGCCACAGTCACGTCAGGTAAATAAATCATCAGCTACAGTCACATCAGTTTAATAAATCATCATTTACAGTCACTTCAGGTAAATAAATCATCAGCCAGAGTCACATCAGGTAAATAAATCATCAGCTACAGTCACACCAGGTAAATAATCATTAGCTACAGTCAAGTCAGGTAAATAAATCATCAGCTACAGTCACATCAGGTAAATAATAATAAGATCATCTTTCAATGTTTTAATATTAGAGTGTGAAATGATCTTGGATATTTTATAGGATTTCAGATTCACAATATTTACATGTACATCTAAGGGGCCTGTTTTATGAAAGAACTTAAGAATGAGACACAAACAAAAGTTGATTTTAGAATATTGCACAATTAATGATTCTTTTACATATTGCCTGCATAGATATACATGTATCCTTCTCAATCCTATATAAAAAAGATTTTTCAAAAACTTTTTTTTTATGTGTAAAAGAAAGTCATTTGCAAAACTACATTTTTAGCTCTACTGGTCGGAGACCACAAGAGCTACTGCGATAGTAATGAGTCCGGCGTCCGTCCGTCCGTCTGTCCGTCTGTCTGTCTGTAAACAATTTTTCAAAATGCTACTCCTCCTACAGTTTTGGTCTAATTTCAGTATAACTTGGCACACAAGTAGACTACACTAAGATACATAATTCTTTGTATCGGTTTTTGATTTTGATGAACGGTGTTGCCGTGGTTACTAAAAATATAAATTTCTGTGAAATTCTTTCAGAATGTTACTCCTCCTACAGTTTTGGTCTAATTTCAGTATAACTTGGCACACAAGTAGACTACACTAAGATCCATAATTTTGTTTATCGGTTTTTGATTTCGATGAACGGTGTTGCCGTGGTTACTAAAAATAGATATTTCTGTGAAATTCTTTCAAAATGTTACTCCTCCTACAGTTTTGGTCTAATTTCAGTATAACTTGGCACACAAGTAGACTACACTAAGATACATAATTCTGTGTATTGGTTTTTGATTTCCATGAACGGTGTTGCCGTGGTTACTAAAAATAGAAATTTCTGTGAAATTCTTTCAGAATGTTACTCCTCCTACAGTTTTGGTCTAATTTCAGTATAACTTTGCATATAAGGAGACTACACTGAGATACATAATTTTGTATATCGGTTTTTGATTTCAATGAACGGTGTTGCCGTGGTTACTTAAAATAGAAATTTCTGTGAAATTCTTTCAAAATGTTACTCCTCCTACAGTTTTGGTCTAATTTCAGTATAACTTTGCACATAAGGAGACTACACTAAGATACATAATTCTGTATATTGGTTTTTGATTTCCATGAACGGTGTTGCCGTGGTTACTAAAAATAGAAATTTCTGTGAAATTCTTTCAAAATGTTACTCCTCCTACAGTTTTGGTCTAATTTCAGTATAACTTGGCACACAAGTAGACTACACTAAGATACATAATTCTGTGTATTGGTTTTAGATTTCCATGAACGGTGTTGCCGTGGTTACTAAAAATAGAAATTTCTGTGAAATTCTTTCAAAATGTTACTCCTCCTACAGTTTTGGTCTAATTTCAGTATAACTTTGCACATAAGGAGACTACACTAAGATACATAATTCTGTATATTGGTTTTTGATTTCCATGAACGGTGTTGCCGTGGTTACTAAAAATAGAAATTTCTGTGAAATTCTTTCAAAATGTTACTCCTCCTACAGTTTTGGTCTAATTTCAGTATAACTTGGCACACAAGTAGACTACACTAAGATACATAATTCTGTGTATTGGTTTTAGATTTCCATGAACGGTGTTGCCGTGGTTACTAAAAATAGAAATTTCTGTGAAATTCTTTCAAAATGTTACTCCTCCTACAGTTTTGGTCTAATTTCAGTATAACTTTGCACATAAGGAGACTACACTAAGATACATAATTCTATATATTGGTTTTTGATTTCGATGAACGGTGTTGCCGTGGTTACTAAAAATAGAAATTTCTGTGAAATTCTTTCTAAATGCTACTCCTCCTACAGTTTTGATCTAATTTCAATATAACTTGGCACACAAGTAGACTACACTAAGAACATAAAGAGATTTTATCAAGGATCATTATTCTATTTATTGCTGTTGTAAAGTTTCAATTCCCAAAAGCTTAAGTACTTTTCTCTTCCTTTGCTATAAGTATGAACCAGTAGAGCTTCAGTCTCGAGAGAGACTTCTGGTTGTCTTTTGTAAAACTGATAACAGAGCTGTTTACTATTAAGATTTCGCCGTATTTTTTACGGATTTTTAATCCAAACTACGTCTCACTTTTTGCTATTATGAAAACACGGAAATATGTTCATTTGGAATTTAGCAGTTAGTTTCCAAATATGGCTGAAAGAATGCTGAACTTGGCTAAAAACAACAATGATCATTGACAATCAATCGTTATGATCTGGTTGCCCGCGTGGTGCAGTGGTTAGAGTGTCTGTTTTAAGAGTTGCACAGTAAGGACTTGCTCCTTTCGTCGAGGGTTCGAATCACAATTGTGCGACCTGGAGACAGGTCCTTCAGATCAAACCATATAAATTGAGGTCCTCTGTCGTAGTAGGTGCTGGCACGAAACAGACCCTTCCCTGCTCATTGGATTTGAGTACCGAGTATAGGACAAAATTTGCAGCTCTCCACGGGCAGGTGGTGGCGTCTTAATAAGTAATAAATTCTTGAGAGTGACATTATACAATCAATGTTATTGAACCATATTTTAGTAGTAAAAAAACAGTTGTTCTCTATTTATATAAGTAAAATCAATGGAAAGCGAAATCTTACTGGCAAATGGGAAATCTCATGGAGAAATACTAAGAGACGACAATAAGGGTAAACAGGTCTGCGATAAATACTTAAGGGATTATGATCATATCGTGAAGGATGATATATTTTTAGGTCACCTGAGTAAACTCAGGTGACCTATTGCTATCCGTTTTCGTCCATCGTCGTACGTTAACATTTGAACATTTTCAGCTTCTTCTCTGCAACCACTGAACCAGTTTCAACCAAATTTGGCACAAAGCATCTATGGGTAAAGCGGAACAAAAATTGTGAATTTGATGATCCCTGCCCCCCCTGGGGACTGAGGGGTGGGTCCAAAACCACTAAAATTAGTGCAATCTTTAAAAATCTTCTGCTTTACTCCTGGACTTCAAGCAGTCAAACTGTTTGCATGATTGTAATCATCAATGAATCCTCTACCAAAATTGTGAAATTTATGGCCCTGGGGTCAGGGGTTATAGTGCTAGGGCGGGGCTAAATAAGTAGGAATTGAAAATGCATTATTTCTTTAAAAATCTTCTTCTCTGCTCTTGGGTATTAAATAAACTAACTAAGTACATAGTTATGATGAACAAGAGTGCCTCTACCAAAATTGTGAATTTTATGCTCCCAGGGTCAGGGGTTCTGGTGTAAGGGCGGGGCTCTATTGATTATATAGTGAAAATACATGAATTCTTTGAAAATCTTCTTCTCTGCTCCTGGTTATTAAATAAACTAACTAAGTACATAGTTATTATGAGCAAGAGTGCCTCTACCAAAATTGTGAATTTTATGGCCCCAGGGTCAGGGGTTCTGGTTTTAGGGCGGGGCTCTACTGATTATATACTAGTAGTGAAAATACATTAATTCTTTGAAAATCTTCTTCTCTGCTCCTGGGTATTAAATAAACCAACTAAGTGCATATTTATGATGAGCAAGAGTGCCTCTACCAAAATTGTGAATTTTATGGCCCCAGGGTCAGGGGTTCTGGTGTTAGGGCGGGGCTCTATTGATTATATAGTGAAAAAACATGAATTCTTTGAAAATTTTTTTCTCTGCTCCTAGGTATCAAATAAACTAACTAAGTACATAGTTATGATGAGCAAGAATGCCTCTTCCAAAATTATGAATTTTATAGCCCCAGGGTCAGGGGTTCTGGTGTTAGGGTGGGCTCTATTGATTATATAGTGAAAATACATTAAATCTTTGAAAATTTTCTTCTCTGCTCCAGGGTATTAAGCAGATGAACTATCTATATAGTTATGATAGACAAGGACCCTAATCTTCCAGAATTGTGAATTTCAAGGCCCCAGGGTCAGGGGTACCATAGAAAGGGGGGGGGCTGTACTTGTATACTGAAAATGAATGAATGGTTTGAAATCTGCTCCTTGGTATTAATCAAATATCAAGGCCTAAGGGTCAGGGGTTCATGTGTGGTAGGGGCACTACTGATTATTGCTGAATATAACTGATTAGTTTAAATGCATTTTTTGTCCCCCTACCCTGCGTATGGGTATTAAGTAAACAAACTAAGCAAATGCTTAGTGTATTGTTATGATTCAAAATTGTGAATGCCATAGCATCTGGCTTAAAACATGAATCAAAGTCAATCACTGGAAAGTTGTTGCATAATGCTCAGGTGACCTGGAAGGCCCATGGGCCTCTTGTTAATACATTTATACAAATCTGTATAGTACATTTCATTTCCAGCCTTAGAAATTTATGCATTATCTTGATTTTCAATTTTAAAATGTTCATATTTTTTTTTCACTTTTTGGCATACAGTTATTAAGTATTTCATGAAGTATTTTGGCGTACTACAGGGTCAGTGACTACTCCCAGTTCTGTTATCGCTGGTTCAGGAGGACTCTTATCCCCCATCATAGGAATAGCACCCTTTGTACAGGGAGGGGTAAAGACTCAACCTGGGTCTAACATCAGACAACCATCCTCTGTTCCTCTTCTACAGGTAATGTCAGCATCACAGGTAATATCAACATCACAGTTAATTCAACATCACAGGTAATATCAACATCACAGGTAATGTCAACATCACAGGTAATATCAACATCACAGTTTAGTCAACATCACAGGTAAAATCAACATCACAGGTAATGTCAACATCACAGGTAATATCAACATCACAGTTAATTCTGGTTCAGGAGGACTCTTATCCTTCATCATAGGAATAGCACCCTTTGTACAGGGAGGGGTAAAGACTCAACTTGGGTCTAACATCAGACAGCCATCCTCTGTTCCTCTTCTACAGGTAATGTCAGCATCACAGGTAATGTCAACATCTTGGTAATGTCAACATCACAGGTAAAATCAACATCACAGTTAATGTCAACATCACAGGTAATATCAACATCACAGGTAATGTCAACATCACAGGTAATATCAACATCACAGGTAATATCAACATCACAGTTAATTCAACATCACAGGTAATATCAACATCACAGGTTATGTCAACATCACAGGTAATATCAACATCACATTTAATTCAACATCACAGATCATATCAACATCACAGGTAATATCAACATCACAGGTAATGTCAACATAACACAGAATATCAACATCACATGTAATGTAAACATCACAGGTAATATCAACATCATAGGTAATATCAACATCACAGGTAATATCAACATCACAGGTAATGTCAACATCACAGGTAATATCAACATCACAGTTAAGTCAACATCACAGGTAAAATCAACATCACAGGTAAAATCAACATCACAGGTAATGTCAATATCACAGGTAATATCAACATCACAGTTAATTCAACATCACAGGTTATATCAACATAACAGGTAAAGTCAACATCACAGGTAATATCAACATCACATTTAATTCAACATCACAGATAATATCAACATCACAGATAATATCAACATCACAGGTAATGTCAACATCACACAGAATATCAACATCACATGTAATGTCAACATCACAGGTAATATCAACATCACAGGTAATGTCAACATCACAGGTAATGTCAACATCATAGGTACTATCAACATCACAGATCAACATCACAGGTAATGTCAACATCTTGGTAATGTCAACATCACAGGTAATGTCAGCATCACAGGTAATGTCAACATCACAGGTAATATCAACATCACAGGTAATATCAACATCACAGGTAATATCAACATCACAGGTTGTGTCAACATCACAGGTAATGTCAACATCACAGGTTATGTCAACATCACAGGTAATGTCAACATCACAGGTAATATCAACATTGCAGGTAATATCAACATCACATGTAATGTCAACATCACAGGTAATGTCAACATCACAGGTAATATCAACATCACAGGTAATGTCAACATCACAGGTAATATCAACATCACATGTAATGTCAACATCACAGGTAATGTCTACATCACAGATAATATCAACATCACAAGTAATGTCAACATCACAGGTAATGTCTAATATAAATCTAATGTCAGCTTCTCACACACATGCAACCTTAATATATCTCAAGTAAACTCAACATCTCAATACAGGTTAACTAAACATCTCAAAAACAGGTTACCTCAGTATTTCACACACAGGTTAATAATTCTCACACACAGATAATCTCACAGAGTATTAACATAGCTCATAAATATGTATTTTTTGGGGTGATGCTGATCTTGAAAAGCATTCAGGTGAAGAATTCATCCATTTGAATAAAATGTCTTAAACAATATCCGATATTTCAGATCCAGGGACAGTCTGGTATACAGTTAGTGGGTCTCCCCCAACAGAGGGCACCAGGGAAGTCAGGACCAGGGGTCGTGACCTCCCAGTCTGGAGGAAAACCAGGGTCATCGCTACCAACAACAGGTAAGGTAGAACCTAATGAACTGATTAAAGAAATTCTGCTGTTTACTTATTTTCAGATTTTAAAATGTTTAACTCAGAGGGAAGGTTTCTTCTCTTAGTAGCAAAATGAATATAAAATGGTGGAATTTGTAAATGTTTTATCATTTTGAGTCCTTTCCCTTATTACAGTGCAGTTGACAGCACAGAACATTTCTGGACACCAGTTAGCTACCCTGTCTCAGTTCAAACCTAACACACCACAAGGGGGCGCAGTTCCCCAACAACATATGCTACAACTACAGCAGCTTCAGTATAAACAGCTACAGCAGATCCAAATCCGTCAGCCGCAAGCTGCTGCTTCTCCACCAGTCAGTAAACCCAAGAGTAAGAAACGGACCACACCAACCCCACCCAAACAGTAGACACACACCAACACCAAGACAACAAGAAACGGACCACACCAACGCCACCCAAACAGTAGACACACACCAACACCAAGACAACAAGAAACGGACCACACCAACGCCACCCAAACAGTAGACACACAACAACACCAAGACAACAAGAAACGGACCACATCAACCCCACCAAAACAGTAGACAGAAACAACACGAAGACAACAAAAACGGACCACACCAACCCCACCCAAACAGTAGACACAAACATCACCAATACAACAAGAAACGGACCGCACCAACCCCACCAAAACAGTAGAAACACACAATCTGACAAAAACATGTAAAAACATATATGGACAACTCCCTCCAAGCAGTAGACATGCCTACTTTATACAGCTTCTTCCCCAACTGACATTCCCAAAAGTGGAAAACAGACAACGCTAACTCACACAGTGGACATGTGTACCCTACTCAAGACAGCTACAGTAAAACTTGTTTAGTACAAACATGGATATAGCGAATTCACGGATGTAGCGAAGTTTTTCTAGATCCCCGGAAAAATTAACAAATCTTTGTAAAATTTTACAGTTATAACGAACTCTGGTATAACAAATTTAAGGATATAGCGTACCGATTTTGAGTCCAGTTGAGGTTAAATATGATTAAATTTACATTGTTTATAAATAACTCCTCAAGATTATAAAATATTGATAAATTGAACTGAATTTGTTTCCTTTTAGCATTTGTGTAAAAAATTCAATTCATAATAAAACCTTAGTTATCGAAGATATGTTTAATTTGTAATATTTTCTTTCATAACATATTTGGTATACTAGTAATATTTGAATTTTTATAAAGCGTAAACTGCCCCAAGTTATGTTATCTCATATAATTTAAGTTGAAATAAGCTTCATTCCTTAAATAATGAATTACGGATATAGCAAATTAAATTCATAGGTCCCAAGGACTTCGCTATAACCGAGTTTTAATGTAGACTAAAGTACTCCCATCTAATCTTGTAGAGTAGATTTCGGATCGGAAACCCTTGGCTAGCGAAGATGATCAAAACCCAGTATTGTACTGCAGTTATTGTAGGAAATAAAATATTAAAGATTGTAAAGTTTATTATATAATTTAAATAATCTTGTTTCAAAGTATATCTTATAATAAATGGTAGTGAAAGAAGAGAAAACAAATATAGTGGTATTAAAATGCTTGTACAACATGAGGCCATTCCAAGTTTTTTCCATGTTTAGCAACCACAGATGGATTGGTTTTGAGGTTATAGAATTAAAAACAAAGACAAATTAAAACCAACAAATACAATATTTTGAAATGCAATGTGCTCTTTTTGTACTGACATCTCTCTTTTTTTAAGTATTGAGCTAAAAAAATTTTATACAAGCAAAGACTACATGTTACATGCAACATATTGTTACAAGCCTTGTCTGCTGGATTCATAACATTTTGTTGATATAGTCTTTCTAATTCTTTTATCATCTACCATTAATTATCTGTAAATTTTAGCATCAGATATGCAGAATATGATACCATTCACCCATTTTGAGTGGTATTACTTCAAAAATATTAAGAAATGGTTTCTAAATTGATTGATTTTTACAACACAAATAAATGTTTTTTTATATTTTAATGTTATTTCAAGTTGTTTATCATAAAAATCAAGTCAACACACATATTGAAATTTTCTTACTGTAATTCTTTAATTTTGTGAAAAACAATGTAAATTCATCCCCAATATTATTGAACTCTGCTTGGGGTCAATTACTTTGAAATGTAATTAATTACTTTCAAATACATTGATAGTTTTGTCAATTACTTGCAATTACAATTACATTGATTTTTTCAAATGTAATTATTACTTTCAATTACTTTGACAAATGTAATTAAATACATTTCAATTACTTCGATTTTTATTTTTATTGTACAAACACAAGCCCATGCTACACCGGTATGGTGTATGGCAAGATCTTTTTGTTACTTTCTCAAATCCATATTTTTGAAGGAAATAAATAATATCTAACACAATTCATTCATTATTTTCTATCTTAAAATGAATAGAATACAGGTAAATCTAAAAGGGGATGTAGTCTAATTGCTGTAAAACAAATTAATTATCTAAACAATCATTGTTATTTGCAACTGGGAATAGGGAGTCCATTTAAAACATGGGAATAAGTAATATAAACCCACCAGTATAAAATTATGTATCAGTATAAGACACCTTTTTAAATATAAACTTTCATTTTGAAGAAAGTAATTGAAATGTAATCGAAAAGTAATTGAAAATACATGACCTTTTTTGAAATGTATTTAAATACATTCAATTACTTGTAATTGAGGGCTCGCTCAAATACAAATTACTTTCAATTACTTTGAAAAATGTAATTAATTACACTCAATTACAATTACTTTATTCAATTACCCCATCCCTGATTTTTATCAATGCGAAAGCTCATTTGTTGGGGGGTCAGATGAGAAATAGAGCAGCTTGCTGTCCCAATTAAGTGACCTTTTTATGGTTTATGGTGATTTCTGTATTATTTGTGTTTTACTAATTAGAAAAATTGATAGATTAATATTATAATTCTGATAATTGTAGCAGTCTGTATTCTATTAAAATGAAGTAGTCTGAGTGATTTTTGGTAAGCGTGAAGAGCAGCCTTGAAGTTCCCTGTCATGTAGTAACAAATTCCTAAGATCTGCCATGAAATGTCTCCAAATACGAAACCTTTAAAAAAGTCATTTTTAATTGTGTTCCAAAGGTCATTCAAAGCTGTGTGAACTCTCGTTGAATCAACATGAATGTAGCACAAAATTTCTAGCATGTGTAGCAACACAAAAGGTGAAATTTCTAATTCTATTGATCTGATTTGTGCAGCTGACTGTTCTATCAGTAATTCATTGATATAACTGGTATCGTTGAAAAGGGTGATTTGTCCCACCATGCCTTCTCTCATCTTTGTAGACCAAGATTTTCCTCCTACAACTTGAGTATACTTCTCCCTGTCTCCTGTATGTAGTAAATGAAGCACATGTGGTTGTGATAACTTGACCTTTGTCATCTCTATAATAGATAAAGCCTTTGTGTATCTAAAGGTCTTGTAATAATACATTGCTAAATACAACGCATTAGAAATACAACCAAACCTTGCTGATAATTTGAGCATGTTACATGAAATCTTGTCCGTAATGTACCTCTGCTTGTTGACACCTCTGTCACTGTAAATGTTGTGTAACATAAAAGCATTGGCATTAAGATCTGTGCATGTTTGTCTCTGCAATAAAGCAACTTGGTATTGTGTCAAAGGTTCCTTAATAAACTTTTCCATGGCGTGTAAGTTTGAATTTTTTCGATAGGAAATATTTAAATCTATCTCGTCAAACAGAAACTGATCAAATGTAAACTCAGAGATCAACATGTGTTCATCTATACTGACGGTCAGCCGAGGATGATAAAGTACGTTTAAAACATACGCCCTGATTGAGGAACATTGCAAAAGACATGACATACCGCCTCTCTCATACAATGTATACAGTCTAAGAAATAAAATTGTTTGTGAATCACCATGGACTTTAGACAGAAACATGTTGTTTTCTGGAATGAAAAAGTTAGGACATACCCCTTCATACACCCATTTAAGATTAAGTTTAAAGCAAACCCAGAAACACTCAAGGAGATTTTGGGGACTCCAGTGAGTTATTGTGTTTTGTTGAATTGCCCAGAAAACGGCTGTCTTCATATGATAAGAACACAGTATTTTATCTTCACTGTTTAAGCCATTATTAATTACATCCTTTAGGAACAGTTTCAGTAAACCATAAGTTAAAAACTGACAATGGTTCATTGAGTATACAAGTTTTTTTTCTGCCAGAGAAAAAGATATCCTCCATTCATTATCTTCATGATTTCCGAGACTATGTCCTATTGCAACAAAATGGCACCCTTTGTTGACAATATCGCGAACCACATGAGGTTTGGGCCATGTACGACATCTGCTTACCCATGAGGAGGCTGATGGAGGCCAGGATCTGCTCTGAAAGGTGTGGGCCAAATCAATTTCAATAATTCCATGTAAAATTCCACTTTTGCATGGACCATGGATGATAGGATTTCCAATCCCATACGAAGGCATTATATGCTTATATTTTGAGCTAGATATATAAAGTTTATTCTTCATCACTATACATGAGGACAGAATACTTCTATGGGTCGATTGATTTTTCGGAAGACTTAACAAAGTAAATCCTGGTGGACTATCAGAATTGTCTGAAACAATCAATATTTGATTTTGTTCTTTGTAATACTGTATAAGAGATTCATCCCAGATCACCTGGTAAACAAATGGCCAGTACATATAGTCTCTATCAGATCCCAATAGTCTGAATCCTTCTCTATAACTGCCACTTAACATCATCATAAAGCCTTTTTTATCTGCATCATTCTTTATCAGCTCATGAATGTCTGCAACATCTCTCCTCATGGACACTACTTCTGAAGTTCCCAATATTTTACAGAGTCCGACAAACACAGACTCTGACAAACGTTCCAAACATTTCTCACTAAAACAAAAAAAAGGTTAACAAGATGTGTTTGTAAAACACTGATGCCCCCGTATGGCAACATAGCAAAGTTTAAGCTTTTCTTAAATGCAAATTTAATTAATTGGTACAAAAAGTAGGGTATTCTCACTGGAAAACAATTGTGAAATTTGAAAGTAAGCAAATGTTAAAGTTTTTTAATAAGTACAAAAATCTCCAAGGTCAAAAGGTCAATGTAATTAGTATTAAATGAAATCTTATGTAGAGCATGAAAGCCCTAGCCCTAACCGCTCAGAAGTTATGGTCAACGTTTAGTTTCTTAAAAAGTAAGTCAAACTCCAAGGTCAAAGGGTCAAAGGGTCAAAGTTATTGTTATCAAATGAAAGGTCTTGTCATAAGGATCAAATATGTAAAGTATGAAAGCACTAGCCCTAACTCTTTAAAAGTTATGGTCAAGGTTTGCTTTTTTAAAGTAGGTCAATCTCAAAGGTCAAGGTCAAAGGGTCAAAGTTCTTGGTATCCAATGAAGGTTCTTCTCACAAGGATTACATATATGAAGTATGAAAGCCCTATTCCTTACCGTTCAAAAGTTATGGCCAAGGTTAAAGTTTTTTCACAAGTACGGAAATCTACAAGGTCAAGGTGAAAGGGTCAAGGCTGTTGGTATACAGTGATAGGTCTTTTAACAAACATTACATATGTGAAGTATAAATGTCCTGATGTCTACTGTTCAAAAGATATGGCCAAAGTAAAATTTTAAAATTTTCATGTAAAAGTGGGTCAATCTCCAAGGTCAAAGTCAAAAGGTCAAATTTGGTGGTACCCAAAGAAAGGTCTTATCACAAGGAATACACATATGAAATATGAAAGTCATAGCTCCACTAAATCAAAAGGTATGGGCAAGGTTAAAGTTTTTGCGGACAAACAGAGAGACAGACAGCTAGACAGACGGACACGACAAAAACTATATACCCCCGAAACTTCGTTTACGGGGGCATAAAAAAAATTTTAAGCTCAATTGTTTTTAGAAAATGTACACTCCTTATGAATTATATGCTAACGTACTGATAAACTTATTCAATAATTATTTGGAAAAAAATCTCATTATTAATAATACTTGCATTGAATTTCTTCGCAAATATGAAGAAGAGCAAAAAGCCATGTGTACTTGATATTTTCGTATGATCCTCTCAGCATGGAAATTTTTACCAAAAGCAAGCTGATATTACAACCGGCATACTTTAAATACATTTCCTAGTGATATAAATACTTAAGCATAGCTGACTTACGTCAAGTGACTTTCGTTTTTAAAGTTTTGTTTGTATTTTAAAAAAAACAATTCCAGTCCTGTAATACCAGAGTGTTTCATCAAATCACAGGAAAAGGGAATCTTTGTTATAGGAGATATAATAACTGAATCAAATCATGAATTCTTGATTACATGATTTGATCCCTAACCCTTTTGTAAAATCTCCAGATAGAATTCTAAGTTCTTACTTGTATGTTTTCTTCATACCAAACACCAAATAAGGTCTATCTCAATCAAAGATTTCTTTTTGTGAGAGGTGAGAGAGAAAAAATGATGGACTAGCCCTAACAAAAAAATACTATAGTTTACTATAATGACTTTGAAAAACTTTGGCGAAAACTTTGACACTTTGAAAAACTTTGACGAAAACTTTGACACTTTGATTAACTACAGAAAACTATACTATAGTATGGGTCACACGTAAGGCGCTCTGCTCTCTAATCCATCTGGCCAACGGCTAACGAATCCGACTAACGTCCTCACCCTAATGGTCTTTGGCCTCCAAAGACACCAACTAAGGATCTTTCCTATAGGAGTTTAAATTTCAATGGAACGTGTAAATATACTTACCTTACGGGACTCTGAAGTTAAAATGCAAAAGATGCTCGAGTTTCTGATTGATAATATTATATATTTATGTAGGATTTGGAGACCAGGTCTTTCTCTTGTAATTCCTATTGGAACATGCACCAATCGCACACCGTTAAAAAGGCAGGCCTATGTTAGTATTCATATGAAGCCGTATTTATTCAGAAACTCCAAAGTAGGAAGAAATCACATGCTGTTGCCTCCAACTAGAAATTTTTATATATAAACTACATATACTGTATATACTAGTAATCAATAAGCTATAGTTACTTCCATTTTTTGTCAACTCAATGCACCCCAGTGAGCTTAAAATTTTTTTTAAAAAACGCCATAATGTCTGATTTATCTGTTTCATATTTGGTTATTTTACTGAAGAAAAAACTAAGAACAAAGCTTGCTGATAAGCTTGATGACTTCAACTTTTCAATCGACTGCTTCCCTTTCTTTTGTAGCAATATAACTTTCTTAGCATTAAAGTTCTGTGGAAATTTATATCTATTTTTACTCAAAAAACGTAACAGTGGAAGGGAGAATCTTGCTTTGCTTGATTGGAAGACTGGATTCTCACACAAATAGTAATTCTATTCTAAAATTTTATAAACTGAAAAAAAGTCTGTTGTCGATTCTGTTTTTGAATGTTTGCATCGGTATTAGAGGATATGTGCATTGGTTTTTCCCCCTTTTAAGGGAGCCCACTAGAGCTTTATTGTCCGAAAACTACAATGGCAAAACTCTTTAATTTTATAACGTATATTTATTACATTGACTTCAGTGTACATGCCAATTTTGGGAAAGTCTATCAGGTATTTTAAAGAAACCGTCTCAAAATATGGGTACATTTTTTAAAGTACATGTATTACCGGTATATAGAAAAGTGCCAATTTTTCGCCTTAGACAGGTCTTTTTGTATTTAGTAAGTCAGTTTGATTATATACTTAAGTTGCTAACCGTCGTTAGACTGGTCTTTAAATGTTTTTGTTAAGATTTTGTCTCGATTCCTTGTTTTTCTTTCTCCTCGTCACGAAACATAAACGATGTAAAGAGGAAGTATTCACCGTATCTGATTTACCAAAATAGAAAAAAAAAAACAAATCGAATTTTCTAAGGATGATACTGTTTGATAAGATTTATGGATACTGTGCAAAATACATATTTAGTATGAGATTAAAGATTGTCGATTATTTTTATTTGTTATAGAATTTCCACTTTGCTCAATACTCGGGAAAGAGAAAATCTCAGTGTTTATTTCAGTGTTAGTTAATACTCTTATACACTAATATTAATCTTTGAATCAACAAAATTGTATGAGCTCAGTTCTATGGTCGATACAATACCCCTATCAGCAAGTATAACCTGTCCTTAAAGCAAACGTTGACTGACGCTTTTCAATAACATTTTTAGGGCATGATTTTCAAACTGAATTGTCTTCGGATTTTGTGTTTGCTCGATCATGACAAGGAACACACAGTGGTTACTGCCGGTCTGCAGAGGATGCTTTCTCCTCCATGGTACCTGATCCCAACTCTGATGTTTTTAAAGGGCGGCGTTTGCTCTGCTCCCAGTCTATATTGTTTTAATGTATTTTGTGCTTGTTTACTGTTTGTTAAATGTTAACTGTTTGTTAAATGTTAACTGTTTGTTCATATTTCGTTGTATTCTGCATCTTAAATTAATATGAGTTCTGTTTCGCACGCTTTCTCATATAAAGGTATATTTGAACAATTGTTTATGTTAATGAATGTCAGATAAAAATATTCTTTAAAACCATGCATACTAAAACATACTGATCAAATGGGGTCATAATTCGTCTTAACAATTAAAATTATAAAGAAAAGAGAAATATATGCGGCACATCTCTCCTCATAGTCTCTTCTGAACTTTCCACTATTTTACAGAGCCCTATGAACACGGACTCTGGCAAATGTTACATACATTTCTTACTAAAACAGAAAAAAAAACTTCAAAATAATCTTTTTTCTATATTAAAAAAAAATAAATTTTTTTTAGAAGAATGAATTATCATTGACTAACACATCGACTGGTGAATATTACGTATATTTCAAAATTTTTAGAAATGATACCAGATTCAGAACTTGTTGATGTATGGAGGGAATATAACCCAGATATGTCTAGATAATTAAAGGGCTGCATTTGCTCTGCTCCCAGTTTGTTTTGTTTCAATGGATTTTCAGCTTGGTTACTGTTTGTTAAATGTAATTTGTTTATATATTTTGTTGTATACTGCATCTTAAATTAACATGGGTTCTGTTTCGCATGTTTTCTCAAATAGGGGAGACTTGAACAATTGTTTATCTCAATGAATGTCAGATAAAAATATTCTTAAAAACCATGCATACTAAAATATACTGATCCAATTGGGACATAATTTCGTCTTTACAACTAACATTTTAGAGAGAGTGTCTGGAACATCTCTCCTCATAGTCTCCTCTGAGGCTCCCACTATTTTACAGAGCCCTATCAACACGTACTCTGACAAATTTTGCATACATTTATTACTAAAACGGAAAAAAGTTCAAAATTATTTTTAAATGAAAGAAAAGAAGATATTTTTAGCACAATGGATTATAATTGACTGACACATCGACTGGAAAATATTAGTGAGTAATTACGTGTATATCAAAAGTTTTTTTGTTCCTAAAGTTATTGCACAGACACTGGACGTTTTAACCTTTCGTTTTATGAAATAAAAAAAAACTCTTCAAAGTATAATAATAACAAGAATCTTCACAGTCGCCATCATGAATTTTTCGCCTCCCCTTTCTGTTTTACGAAATCGGAATTTAAAGCAATATTTTAGGAATTAGAGAGGATCTTTTGTGTTTAAGTCGAATCACCCAAATGATGAAGAATAACTATAGTACGTACTCGAGGGACACGGCTGTATCCGTTAATTTTAAACACACTGTAGACAAAAATTCGACTGAAAAATTTAACTGAAAAATTCAACAAACCTATTATTATTAGATAGTAGGTGGGAACTTTTCATTAAAGAAAAAAAAATTAAGTGGCAAGTGTCGAAATACGTATCAGGTACATCAAAATTGGTACCGTGTAAGATTTACATGATAAAAAGGACGAAAGGTGCTATCTAGATTGGTCTGTTTTATAAAAATAAGTATAACGCTTTCTTTGTACCCTTTATTTCTAGTCACAAGTCGCAAAGGATGTCATTCGTTTTGAGAATTACTATTTTCCCCCCATAATCTCACAAAATTACGAAAGAATATGTATTTTTCATGATGAATTTTAAACGTATGCTAATGTGGAATTTTCCAAAATACCATATTACGCACAAAAAATTCCCTAACAGAAATACTATAGGTAACTTTATTATATTGAACATTTTGACACTATGAAAACTTTGATTTACGATATTGAACACTTTGACACTTCCATTTACTTTAGTGAACACTTCGACACTTTTATTTACTAAAGTGATAACTATGAAAACTTTGATTTAACTTTAGTTAACTATAGTATTTTTTGTTAAGGTATTGATAAAGGTTGTGAAATATACCACAACTCTCCTCAAGACATGTATATAATAAAAAGTTTTTCTTTAGCGCAGAAATAGTCTTTCTTCCTCGTATATTAATTCTTGATGAAATCAGACACATAATAAGCCCGATTGCTTTACTCTTTCCTCAGTTCCCTGGCGTTCTCTCCCTTCTTTTACTCACTCTATCGGCTACCAATTTCTTTTTGATTTGTTTTTTTTTTAAATATTTGCTACAGGGTGTCCCAATTATCTGATCAATCCATGGCATATGTTATCACCTGACAGGCACCTTAAACTTAGCATGGTAGTATTTTTTTTTAATCCATCACTGTTCGCTATCTCTAACTTTATCTCTTGACCATAAAATAGTTAATACATATAAAAACTGATTTGTGTCCTTTATACTGTAAACCAACTTTTATTCGCGTGCGAGAAATTTTCGCGAGTTTCGCGAAAGCCTCGTCATCGCGAATATTTCTCGCCTCGAACAGATCCACAAAGTCTCTTTTCTATTTACAACAGATAAAAAAAAATAAGCTTTATCGCGAAAAATAGCTGTCGCGAACTAGTTCACCCTCATTAAATCGCGAAATAAAGCCGTCGCGAATAAAAGTTGGTTTACAGTATCTGGTGTAAAATTCAGATGGTCATAATTGCAGGCAATTTGCTCAAAGAAGAGGGCTTATATTTTCACATAAAAGAAATTTAAATATGGTAACTGAACTTCAACTAAAATATTTTTGTGCATCGTGGTTTTAAATTATGTCTGTGTAAATATTCAGTGGAGAGTAAAAGATAAACACTTAAAGCTGAACACGATTCGTAAAGGTGTTATTAGATCTTCACTCGCTATATCTGAAGGCCCCTATATACGCCACTGTTCAGTTCAATCAATTGTCACCGGTGTAGACGGACGCCTGCTACAGATCACGTGGCCTAGGAACTTTAGGGGGGCGGGCGTGTCCCCAATGATTTTGCCGATCTATATACAGTAAAACTCGATTATAACGAAGTCACTGGGACCTGTGAAACTACTTCGCTAAATCCGTAAATCATTACATCCTTATAGGGAATTCGTAGAATTTATATAGTTGGGGATCCAAGAAAACTTCGCTTTATGCGTAAATTCGTAATATCTGTGTTCGTTCTAAACGAGTTCTGCTGCAGTGCTATATTATACTACAACAAACATAGCTACTATATGCTTGTCCCCCTCAATAAAATTCCAAACGTAAAATATATGTACATCTTAAGTACAAACTAAATGTTTGAAAACTGACATTTTCTGGTCGCGGCAATGTATCTTTGTAAGAAAGAATTTTTATGCCCCGCCATGAATATGACCGGGGCATATAGTGTTTGTCATGTCCGTCTTCCATCCTTCCGCCTTTCCGTCCTTCCGTCCTTCCATCACACATCTCGTTTAGCTCTGTTCAAAGCTTAGTTTCAAATAAACTATCAGAAATATTTTCATCAAAATTCACATGCTGATAGACATTTTTTGACCTTGATCTATCCTTTGACCTTGACCTCACTTTTCTTAAATTAGTGTTTAGCTCAATTTTAAACATACTGTTCAAGATGGTATTATCAAACATCACATGTTATTACATACTGATGAGAGCTATGCAACTGCATCACCATTTTTAACCTTGACATTTCCTATGACCTCTTGACCTCACTTTTCTCAAATAAGTGCTTTGCTCAGTTTTACCATTCAGGATAGTGTTATCAAA
>PRKT01000070.1:836999-851180 GCA_003671525.1 Saccostrea glomerata
TCACTTTTCCTAAATCAATTTCAAACTTCATATGCTGATATATACTGATGGAAGCAATTCAACTGCATCAACATTTTTGACATTGACCTCCATTTGTTCTTGACCTCAAATTGGTTTTAAGTCAGTTTTAAATAAACCATTCAAAATATTTTTTAACTTCAAATGCTGATGAGAGCTTTTCAATTGCATTAACATTTTTTACCTTTGCATTTCCTTTGACCTTGACCTCAATTTAACGAAATTATTGTCAAACTTCATAAGCTGATACATACTAATGTAAGCAATTCAACTGCATCCAGTAAAGATTGGGCAGATCGAATTCCACTTAGCTGACTGGAATATTAAAAGTAATAACCACTGAAAACTGCAATCTAATTAAAATTATATGTTAGATCCGCTCGCATACTTGCTACACTAACATCGATGTTAGTGTAGCGAGTATGCGAGCGGATCAAACATCTAATTTTAATTAGATTGTGAAAACTGTTAAGAAATTCATCCTTGGCAATGCGTAGAATTGAATCAAACATCTTAAATACAAATAAAATAATTATCCTGTGATTCAAATGACGATATTGTTACCAGTCTGGTCCACTGAATTCATAACATTTTGTTGTTATAGTTTTTAGCTCTACTGGTCAGAGATCAGAAGAGCTTATGCGATAGTAATGCGTCCGTCGTCTGTCCGTCTGTCTGCCTGTCTTTTTGTCTGTGAACAATTTTTCAAAATGCTGCCTTTCCTACAGTTTTCGTCTGATTTCAATATAACTTGGCACACGTGTAAACTATACTAAGATACATAATTCTGCGCATCGGTTTTTCATTTCAATGAACGGTGTTGCCGTGGCTACTAAAAATAGAAATTTATGTGAACTGCTTTCAAAATGCTACTTCTCCTACAGTTTTGGTCTAATTTCAATAGAACTTGGCACACAAGTAGACTATACTATGAAATATAATTCTGTGAATCGTTTTTTTTTTATTTTGGTGAACGGTGTTGCCATGGTTACTAAAAATAGAAATTTCTGTAAAATGCTTTCAAAATGCTATTCCTCCTACAGATTTGGTCCAATTCCAATATAACTTGGCACACAAGTAGACTATACTAAGATTAATACTTCTGTGCAACGGTTTTTGATTTCATTAAACGGTGTGGCCATGGTAACTGAAAATAGAAATTATTGTAAAATAATTTTAAAATGCTATTACAAATACAGTTTTAGTTTGATTATAATATAATGTGGCATACAGATGGGCTATACTAAGTAGAGGTGTAACAATACAGCAATACATCGATACGTTTTGTTCGCAAGGTCTCACGATACGCATATCATATCGCCATGTATGTATCGTGATACAGTACGAGTTAATGTTCATTGTCTTGTTTGAAAATTCTTCATCAAAACTGTAAAAATTTAATGTTACAAAATGATTGAAAACAAGGTAACAATGAAAAAATATAATGCTAAGACCATATGCCAATCTCAAAATAACTTTGATTATGGGTCTCAAGATAGTTATTTTTAATATTTTTTTTACTGCGGAGGTTAACAAGCAAGAATAATTAAAGATCTTATTGAATTTAACTGTTGACAGCTGTATCATGATACATGTTGTATCGCAAGACCATATCGTGATATGTATCGTTAGATAGCTTGCGATACTCAGGCCTAATACTAAGATACATTATTGTCTTTAGTGTTATTTTTTAAAATTTATTTTGATGAATTATGTTGTCATGAAATAAAATTGAAAATTCTTTAAAATTTTATCAAAAACTATTCCTACAGTTGTAGTCTTATTGCAGTATTGCCACAAAAAGTGACTTAATCAAGGATCATTTTTCTATTTATTGCTGTTTAAAAGTTTCAAGTCCCAACTGCTACTTTTCTCTTCTTTTGTTATAAGTATAAACCAGTAGAGCTACAGTCTCAACAGAGACTTCTGGTTCCAAGTCTTTTGTCATTTAACATTTAACAACTATAGATTTAAGCGACAGATATGCAAAATATGATACACGTACCAAAATATGGTTTTTAAATTTGATCGATTTTTACAACACAAATAAATCTTTTTTATATTTTAATGTTATTTCACGCTGTTCATCATAAAGACAAGTCAACACACATATTAAAGTTTTCTTAATGTAAATCTGTAATTTTGTGACAAAACAATATAAGATTCATTCCCAATACTATTGAACTCTGTTCATTTTATCAATGCGAAATCTCATTTGTTTGTGCGTCAGATCGGAAATAGAGCAGCTTGCTGTTACGTGTCTTTTTACAGTTTATGGCGATTCTTGTTTTATTTGTGGTTTACTTATTAGAAAAATTGATAGATTAATATTATAATTCTGATAATTGTAGCAGTCTGAATCTGATGTACTGGAATTTGTCTTAGTGAATTTTGGAAAGCGTAAAAAGCAGCCTTGAAGTTCCCTGTCTTGCAGTAACAAATTCCTAAGATCTGCCATGAAATGTCTCCAATCGCGATACCTTCAATAATGTTATTTTGAATTCTGTTTCTAAGGTCATTCAAAGCTGTTTGTACTCTCGTTGAATCAACATGAATGTAGCACAAAATTTCTAGCATGTGTAGCAACACAAAAGGTTGAATATTTAATTCAAACAAAATGGCATTTTTAGACTGTTCTATCAATAATTCATTGATATAACTGATTTCGTTGTAAAGCAAAAATCGACCTGATATGCCCTCTCTCATCTTTTTAGACAAAGATTTTCCTCCTAAAACCTGAGTATACTTCTCTCTGTCTCCTATATATGGTATAAACATTACATGTGGTTTTGATAACTTGACCTTTGTCATCTCTATAATAGATAAAGCCTCTGTGTACCTGCATGTCTTGTAATAATACATTGCTAAATACAACGCATCAGAAATACAACCAAACCTGACAGCTAATTTGAGCATGTTGCAGGAAATTTTGTCATTAATGTACCTCAACTTGTTCACACCTCTGTCACTGTAAATGTTGTGTAACATAAAAGCATTGGCTGAAAGAACTCTGCATGTTTGTACCTGCAATATTGCAACTTGGTATTGTGTCAAAGGTTCCTTAATCAACTTTTCTTCTATGGCGTGTAAGTTTGAATTTTTTCGATAGGAAATATTTATAAACATCTCGTCAAACAGAAACCGATCAAATGTAAACTCAGAGATCAACATGTGTTCATCTATACTGACGGTCAGCCGAGGATTATAAAGTACACTTAACAGATATGCCCTGATTGAGTTACAATGCAACAGACACGACAGACATCCCTTCTCATACAAAGTATACAGTCTAAGAAATAAAATCGTTTGTGAATCACCATGCACTTTTGACAGAAACATGTTGTTTTCTGGAATGAAAAAGTTAGGACATACCCCTTCATACACCCATTTAAGATTAAGTTTAAAGCAAACCCAGAAACACTCAAGGAGATTTTGGGGACTCCAGTGAGATATTGTGTTTTGTTGAATTGCCCAGAAAACGGCTGTCTTCATATGATAAGAACACAGTATTTTTTCTTCACTGTTTAAGCCATTATTAATTACCTCCTCAAGGAACAGTTTAAGTAAACCATAAATTAAAAACTGACAGTGGTTCATCGAATATACAAGTTTTTTTTCTGCCAGCGAGAAAGATATCCTCCATTCTTTATCTACATGATTTCCAAGGCTGTGTCCTATTGCAACAAAGTGGCACCCTTTTTTGACAATATCGTGAACCACATGAGGTTTGGGCCATGTTCGACATCTGCTTACCCATGAAGAGGCTGATGGAGGCCAGGATCTGCTCTGAAAGGTGTGGGCTATATCAATTTCAATAATTCCATGTAAAGATCCACTTTTGCAGGGACCATGGATGATAGGATTTCCAATCCCATATGAAGGCATTATTTGTCTATATTTTAAGCTAGATATATAAAGTTTATTCTTTATCACTATACATGAGGACAGAATTCTAATATCTATCTTTCGATTATTCGGAAGCCATAACAAAGTGAATTCTGGCGGGCTATCAGAATCATCTGAAGCAATCAATATTTGATTTTGTTCATTGTAATACTGTAAATGAGATTCGTCCCAAATCACTTGATAATCAGCTGACCAGTACACAAAGTCTCTATCAGTTCCCCCTTATCTGAATCCTTCTCTGAAACTTCCACTTAACATCTCGATAGCGCCCCTTTTTCTATTTTCTTCATTTTTTATCATCTCACGGATGTCTACAATATCCCTCCTCATGGACACTACTTCTGGAGTTCCCACTATTTTACAGAGTCCGACAAACACAGACTCTGACATACGTTCCAAACATTTCTCACTAAAACAAAAAGAATGTTAATAAAATTTTATGTTCAATTGTTTTTAGAAAATATACACTCCTTATGAATTATAAGCTAACGTACTGATAAACTTATTCAATAATTATTGGGGAAAAATCCCATTAATAATACTTACATTGAATTTCTTTGCAAATATGAAGAAGAGTAGGAAGCCATGTGTACTTAATATTTTCATATAATCCTCTAAGCACGGAAATTTTAACCAAAACAAGCTGATATTACATCCGGCATACTTTAAATACATTTCCTAGTGATATAAGTACTAAAGCATAACTGAATTACGTCAAGTGATTTTCGTTTTTTCAAGTTTTGTTCGAATGTTTTAAACAATTCCTGTAATACCAGCGTGTTTTACAAATCACAGGAAAAAGGAACCTATATTTAGTGAATCAAATTATGAATTCTTGTGTATATAGTTCAGATCCCTTACCCTATTGTAGAATCTCCAGATAGAATTAAAGTTCTAACTTGTATGTTTTCTAAATACCATACACCAAATAAGATTGTTTTAATTCAAAGATTTTGTTTTGTGAGAGGTGAGGGATATAAAATCGATGGACCAGGCCGGAAGTCTAGTCCCTGGGTCGCACGTAAGGTGCTCTGCTCGCTAAACCATCTGGCCAACAGCTAACAAATCCGACTAACGTCCTCTCCCTAGAGGTCTTTGGCCTCCGAAGACACATACTAAGGCTGTTTCTTATTGGAGAGTTCAATGGAACTTGTAAATATACTTACCTTACGGTACTCTGAAGTTGATATTCAGCTTGAGTTTCTGATTGATAATACATGTAATATATATTTTTGTAGAATTTGGTTTTTCTGTTGTTATATATCGATGGATGTACATGTACCAATTGCATCCCGTTAAAAAGACAGACCTATGTTAGTATTCATATGAAGCCGTATTTATTCAGAAGAAAACACTCCAAAACTTTATACATCAACGACATATTATCAATTCGCAATGGCTACTTCCATTTCTTTGTCAACTGAATATATCCCAGTGAGCTTAAATTAGAAAACGCCATAATATCTTATATATCTGTTTCATATTTCGATATCTTACTAGTTAAACCTAACAACAAATCTTGCTGATAATCGCTATGACTTCAACTTTTCAATCGACTGCTTCCCTTACTTTTTTACTCAAAACGTAATAGTGGAAGAGAGAATCTTGCTTTGCTTGATTGCAAGACTGAACATCTATATATGAATCCTATCCAAAGTATAAACTGAAAAAAGTCTGCTGTTGTATTCTGTTTTTGAATGTTTGCAACAGTGTAAGAGGAGATGTGCATTGATTTTTCCCTTTTTTTTAAAAGAAGTCGACTGGGGTTTTATTGTGCGAAAAATGCAGTAGCGAAACTCTATCTTTATAACATATATCACTGACATTTACTTTAGTGTACATGCCAAATTTGGGGAAAATCTACCTTCCAGGTATTTCAAAGGGATCGTTTCAAAATACAGGTACATTATCTATAGGATTATATAAAAAAGTGTTTAAAAAACTTTTAAAAACTTGATCACATGATTAAGTATATAACAGCATAAAGACTTGAGTTACTATTTATGGAATCTGAAATGCATATCGACTTGTTGTTTCTTAAAAAGAAGATTATAATTTTCCGTAAAACAAAAATAGTATAGATTTAGCTACAATTATAGCTAAAACAGTGTATGACCTAGTGTTTCTGAAAAAAATGTATATTTCATCTTGTATTAATATTTTTAAATGTTCTGTAATTGATGAGGCGTAACAATGTCAGGAATAAGGATATAGTTTATATTAAAACATATTGAATATGTTTGTTAAAAGATTATACAAATAAATGTATTTTGAATAAGTAAATCCTCTAAATTACTCCATCAATATAAAGGAAACACAATTACATTACACAGCTTAATTTATTTTGATCTTAGTCTCTAAAAGTTAAAGGAAGAAACCTTGTGACTTGTTCCTTGTTTTCAAATTGTGTTTTGTTAATCTATGAAAATAAAACAAATGAAGCCCTTTAATGAGGCCAATCCACAGATACTTCGTGCTCGGTCGATATGCTTTTCTGTGAAGTCGATATATCTATGGATTGACCTCATCAAAGGGCTATATTTATATATTATATATAAGAAACACAAAAATTCTACTGTCTGGTTTCAAGAGGGAACATCTAAAATGCGAAAAATTAACAATTTTTCACGTTTTTATGGAGTACTACAAAATATGACGTATACATAGGATAAGTACTGAGTCCAACAATCTATTGGAATTCCCATGAATTCTAATTGCGCTCCGTTATTAGCAGAACTAATTTTGTATTCATATGAAGCAGCATTTGTGCAAAATCGCAT
The DNA here is from genome assembly GCA_003671525.1 of Saccostrea glomerata. Classification (NCBI taxonomy): domain Eukaryota; kingdom Metazoa; phylum Mollusca; class Bivalvia; order Ostreida; family Ostreidae; genus Saccostrea; species Saccostrea glomerata. The sequence continues at coordinate 843,704 of PRKT01000070.1, forward strand.
GCGTGAAAAGAAGAAAACACTTGTTGTGGCATTCAACTCAACATTTAGATATATCGACGACATACTGTCAATTGACAATGGTAATTTCCATTCCTATGTCAATAAGATATATCCTGGTGAGTTTGAGATAAAAGATATGAAAGAGTCTGTCACATCTGTTTTATACTTGTATATTTTACTTGAAGAAGACGTTAATGGTAATCTAACAACCAAGCTCTATGAAGTGATGACTATAAATTATTGACAAAAAGTTGATGAAACAAGAATATCAGCAGTCTCGTTTAAAGTAATCATTTCGTAAGTTCTGTGTTCAATACAAAGACCTTGTCAGCAAATACAATTTATCATTGAGTCAAATGCTGACTGACGTTTTTCATACTTATTGTTAGGCCAGCATTTATACACTGAATTGACGAATGATTTTTCCGTTGTTTCCCAATCATGACAGGGATCATACGGCGGTCGTGACCGATTGCCAGGGAATGCTCACTCCTCAATGGCACCAGATCCCATCTCCGGTGTTTAAGAGGTCCGTTTATGCTCTGCTCCTGTTTTATATTCATAATGTTCATATATGTTCCTTCATATCAAATTTCTACATTTCAAATTTCAAGAGCATATCTTTAATACTTTTATCTTTTATTTTTATTTTATGTCCCCTTCTTTTAGAGATTCGGTTTATCAGAATGTCAAAACCATACTATCATGACCTCAAACTACCTATCAGTTGAAAAATCCTTTGAAAAAAATCAGTTTTAAAAAAATCATATATTTTTATATAAAAAATTTAAACCGTTTAATTTCTTAATTTTGGTAAATGTTGATAAAAAGTTGAAAAAAAGTTGCTTTAAAACAGTAAATACGCTACATTTTACTATGATGCCCTATGTATTGCGCCATGAAAACCCCAGTCGCCCCCTCCCTCCCCCCCCCCAAAAAAAAAAATTATTTATGTTTTAAGATGGTTGAATTCATGATAGCATAATAGTCAGTATTAATTGCTTAATTTGTAAACTGCCCTAAGACTGTTTTTTTGTAGTTGTTAAATTAGTTAAATTACATACTTAAGTTGTTAACTGCCCGTAGACTGGTTTTATTGTATTTGGTAAGTTAGTAAAATTACATACTAAAGTTGTTAACTGCCCTTGGAGAGGTCTTCTTGTGTTTGGTAAGTCAGTTTAACTACATTCTTAAGTTGTTAACCGTCCTTAGACTGGTCTTTCTATATGTTTTTGTTAAGATAGTTTTTCTCGATTCCTTGTTTGCTTTCTCGTCGTCACGAGAAATAAAAGATGTAAAGAGGGAATATTACCGTATCTGATTTACCAAAATAAAAAAAACATCCAAATCAGATTTTCTAAGGGTGATACTGTTAGATAAGATTTATGGATACTGTTCAAAATACATATTTAGCATGAGATTAAAGATTGTAGATTATTTTTACTTAGAATTTCAACACTCGGAAAGGAGAAAATCTCAGTGTTTATTTCAGTTATAGATAATACTCTTATACAGTAATATTAATCTTTGAATAAACAAAATTAAATAAGCTCGGTTCTATGGTCGATACAATACCTCTATCAGCAAGTATAACCTGTCTTAAACGCAAACGTTGACTGACGCTTTTTAATAAAATGTTTAGGCATGGTTTTAAAACAAATTGTCTTCGGATTCTGTGTTTGTGTTAAATTAACATGGGTTCTATTTCACACGCTTTATCATATAAAGGGAGATTTGAACAATTGTTTATGTAAACAAATGTCAGATAAAAATTATTTCCATATATATTGAATTCATTGTTCAATGCACTATAATATCAAAATCAATAATTTAATCCATATTGAAATTTAATTTCAAAAGTGAACATTATTTCAATAGTGGTTGCAACCTTTGTTTGTTATTGAAATGAATCTCATCCCCTATTGAAATGATTACCATGTAAGCAGAATTTTTAGCGAGGATTTAATTTTGGCATTTTGGCGAGCGTTCCGAAATCGCTAAAATTAAATATCACAAACAGTAAACTGTGTTTGATTTTTATTGCTTCATTAGTGAGCATTTTAAAATCACTAAAATTACTTCTGGCTTAAAATAAAAAACAATGTACCATATGTTAAGGTCAAATCGCCAAATTTGCATTTTGCTAAAATTTCCACTTATACGGTATTTCAAAAGTAGTCGTATTTCAATAATGGTAACTATATATATTTATGTTTGTTATTGAAATGCACTCTCACCCACTATTGAAAAAATTATTTCAGTAGCGGTCGTATTTAATAGTGGTCATTACCTATGTTTGTTATTGAAATGCACTCTCACCACTATTGAAATAATTATTTCAATGGTGGTCGTATTTCAATAGTGGTTATTACCTATGTTTGTTATTGAAATGCACTCTCTCCCACTATTGAAATAATTATTTCAATAGTGGTCGTATTTCAATAGTGGTTATTACCTATGTCTGTTATTGAAATGTACTCTCAACCACTATTGATAAAATTATTTCAATAGTGGTTACTAACTATGTTTGCTATTGAAATGCACTCTCAACCACTATTGATATAATTATTTCAATAGTGGTCATTATTTCAATAGTGGTCGCAACATTGGTGTAATGCGTGTTAAAAAGGTCTATACTTAGCATGAAAACGATAAATATGGAATATTCGGAAACATTCAGTCCTTCTTTGAAAGGAGTTTAAGTAATAAATAAAAACCGACTCCACTGCCCTATTAATATATTAAATTTTTATTGGAGCGTATGAACATATCTTAAGTTAGGTCTTTTGTTTTTAAATTAAACTTGACTACGGATCAGATGATGTGTATTCCCTCTACTTGATCATGAAATTAGACTTAAGGGAAAATGGGCCGATCAACAGGGAATGCTTACTCCTCCCCGGCACCTGATCCCACCTCTAGATTTTCTGAGCGATATACGTATACGTGTTTAATACCCTGTTGACATGTCTACAATTTATAGAGGATAACATGTAATTGTAGATCGACCACTGTTAGCTACCTATTCCAATTATTCCCTCCGATTTAGTGAAAACAAAAGTAAAGATAATTCCCTTTCTTCCTTTTAACTTTTAAACTCGATTAATGAATTTTATTTGAAATGTTTACAAATAACTAAATATCATCCTTACATTGTTAACCGTCTAAAGTAACTGAAATTTTAGAGAATTAAGAATTACTTCATTTTTAAGAAATTTAACAATTTGGGAAGGAAGACAAACGGGGACAGACAGTAGGACAACTATGTGTCCGGATTGGCGGACAGACAGACGCCGGGCAAAGTGGTCTTTAAGTGTCGCACTCCATTGCAGGGTTCAGCATTTGTCTCATAATAATAGATTTCATTTCTATACAATTATACACATGATTCGTTAGCAAAAAAGAAATCGTGATTTCAATTCAATTCAATAATATTATTCCCTTTAAGTATGTATACACGCTTTATTTGTAAATAGCTTAATTCACATAGTGAATCAGAAATTGAGGGGTTTACAATCAGTTCCATTAGATCCGCTTCTTCTTTCTGAGTTTGGATTAGATGTCATTTTTTTCAAGTCTCTTCTTCCAGTGTTGATCAGAGGGGAGCCCGGCCGTGAGGACCTGGTGCTGGAATTCCCCGCCCTCTCTGACTTGACTGTGTGGACCTGGGGCGAGTTGTGGAGCCGGGGCGACTAGAATTAGGTCGGAGGGATGAATGTCCGGAAATAGGGCGGGAGATTAGGTCGGAACTTGGCCGGGAAGTTTTAGGGGATTGTGAGTCACTATTTTCTTGGTACTCTTTTAATTTTTGAAGTCCAGAGGCGGGATGTCCACTCGCTCTCCTGGATCCGCTCCCGATTCTGGAGTTTTCTGTTGCCATCTCTTGGCTAACAATTTCGAGGTCGAGTTTTAACTTGGATTGTTCCTCTTCATCCAAGGAGTCGTCTGCCAGCTGTCGTTTGATCATCCGTTTCTGTTGGATTCGTTCTCGTTCCTTTGCTTTGTCTTTTTTGTCATTGTACACGGATTTCAGTTTTCCCTCTTTGAACGCCTCTTGGAACAAATCCACGTGCGCCCTAAATGTGGGATTGCCGTCCATTTTCCTCTGCATCAGTCTCTGGAGTTTGATTCGTACACGTCCGATGTCTGTGTTATCTATGTCAAAGTTCCAGTTCTTTGAGGCGTTGTATAAACGCGTTTAAAGTTTAAAACGCGATTTATCAATCATTCAAAATTTAACACTTAACATTTCCGTGTATTAAAAAAACAGAAATGTTTATTTTTTCTATATCTTAATAATTGAATAAATTCGTAAGATAGATTGTTCACGTTAATCAGGTTTTTTTTTTTTTATTTTAAAATGTGTTTTTTTAAATACTATACTCATCTTTGGATAACATCTAATCTCAAAACACCCCACTACTTTAAATATTGTGTAGGAGTAGAGTTTATTTAGGTTAAAGAGTACATTCATTTGTTGTTTTTTTTTTAGCTCCTTCACCCTCGCACATAACCTAAGGCATACTGAGTACACCAAAAAAGGAACGTGTTATAAAAAAAGCAAAAAATACCCCCAAGATTCCCAACACACAAATTAAACAGATCACCCACAATATAACTCTATATCCCTCGATTCCCACCACACAATTCCTACAGGATATATAACTACAAAATGTATATACAATGTTGATCTATTGTGTTACAGCAGAAACTGTATTTTTAAAACAATGTTTGATAAATTTTCCCATAAGTTAAATTAACAAGTAGATTATACCATTAAAAACTAACATATAGCAGTTTACATTTTTTTAAAAAGTAAATATATGCAAGCGCATATAGAATCTTTTTATATACGTATAATGCAAAATTAAAAGGGACATAGACACAGTTTCAACTGAATATTTTTTAACCGATTCTAATTTTTACAATTCCTAATTAAGGCAATTCTAATGATCAGCAAACATCGGAACATCATTTGTTGATTTACAAAGGAGAAGCAGAACTTACAATTCTTCATAAATAATGTAAACAAGGCTCTTGTCTTGTTTTTGTTTACATTTAGAAAATATCATGTTTACAACAAAACGAGATTAAGCAAATCATTAGAAAATGTCTAATTGTATTTAGAATTAACGTCTTTATTGAGAAAAACTCATTTGAACGAACACATATCAGCATGTTTAACTTATATATATGTAAACAAAAAAAAAACCATGGCACGAGCCTGTTTACATAACAAAGGTTGGGAGCTCTAAATCTGTCTTATATCTTCACAACTGAAATTCAAAATGTTGATGATCATTAGAAATACCTTAGTTACATGTAAGTACTTATAAACATAAGAAATGAATTAAAAAAATTTTGGCTGAAACTGTGTCCAGGCCCCTTTAAACAAGCCTACTAGAATACGACACTAATGCAATAGACTTTGGTACAACGGTTATTTATGCATCGTCTCAAACCACGGTTTGGAGTCCGCATATGGTTCTCTTGAGAATGGAGAGAATCGTACATTTTAGCCGTGGTGGTTTGCGACGATGTCATTTATGAAACAACACGTAAAGCTCTGTTGTGACGAAAACTACATATAAATCTACTTATGTGCTTCACAAGAATAATCAAAACGTTTACAGAATCTAAAATAAGCAGGTGTCTAATTATTTTTTTATAGCTGCAACACAACGATTAACTAAAAGATCAATCTCATGCTGAATAATTACCCCAGGTCTTTGTCCTCGTGAAAACCACTGTAAAAACTACTGTAAATGGACGTCAATTGGTTATTGAAGGATATGGAAATAACGAACAGTATTCAATCTCAACGTCCATTAAACAATATACAAAATAAGAGCAGAGCAAACACATTCTTTGCAACCCAAAATGGTTTGACTTACTTTGATTTGCATTTAACTTATAAGCCATTGCTTCAACTGAGTTTACTTACTTGAGATCAATCTCTCCATCGCCATCCACATCCAGTTTCTGTATCATGTAATGCAGACAACGATCGGACAGAGGAATACAGTATAAATAGAAAAGAAAACAAATCATGTAATCCAGCAACGATCGAACAGCGGGATACAGTATAACTATAAAAGAAAACAATCCATGTATTATCCAGACAATTATATTACAGCTGGATACAGTTTAACTAGGAAAAAATACAAACCATGAAAAATCCCGACAGCGATCTGACAGAGGAATACAGTATAACTAGAGAAGGAAACAAACAACGTAATCCACACATTGATATTACAGCTGGATACAGTATAACTATAAAAGAAAACAAACCATGTAATCCAGACATTGATATTACAGTGGGATACAGTATAACTCGTAAAAAAAACCAAGAAATCTATACTACGATCTGACAGCGGAATATAGTATAACTAGAAAAGAAAACAAACCATAAAATCCACACATTGATATTACAGCTGGATACAGTATAACTAGAAAAGAAAAACAAACTATGCAATCCAGACAACGATCGGACAGAGGAATACAGTGCTACTAGAAAAGGAAACAAACCATGTATAATCCAGACAATGATATTACAGCTGGATACAGTATAACTAGGAAAGAAAAACAAACCATGAAATCCACACATTGATATTACAGGTGGATACAGTATAAAGAGGAAAGAAAAACAAACCATGTAATCCAGACATTGATATTACAGCTGAAAACAGTATAACTAGGAAAGAAAAACAAACCATGTAATCCAGATAATGATATTACAGCTGGATACAGTATAACTAGGAAAGAAAACAAACCAGGTCATGTGGAAAAGCTAAGACAATGTTTTTAACAATATTAGTGGATATCAGCGATGTAAAAATCCAGTTTCTTCAAGAATATCAAGATTGGTCTCCCAAAATAACATACTCGGTAATTTTACATAAAAGGTACTACATGTAGCAGCTGAGTTTATTACTACAGATATCTTGGTAAGCTCAGTGCAAGATCTTGTGGAAAAGTTTAGAGATTGTTTTATCAGCAATATCAGTGGATATCAGAGATGTAAAAATCCAACTTCTTCAAGAATATCAACTGTTACACTTGTGTCCCAAATTTGCATAATTTTACACAAAACGTACTAGAAAGTTAAAGTCATTTACTAGTAGCCAGTTACTGGTATCCAACTTTACTTACTTGTCGTAGCCAGCTACTAGTAGCCAACTTTACCCACTTGTCGTAGCCAGTTACTAGTAGCTAACTTTCATATCTCTTGTATTTAAGGAATAACTGTCTCATTTTTCGATTTCATGATGTGATCAATCGATTGATTTGCCGAAGCATTTAAGCATAAAATTATCACACAAGCCAATCAATTGATCAGAGTCATAAAATTGAAAAATCTGACAGTTATACCTTACATTTACATGCTTTGATTCCGCCAATCCACGTGCTCCAAGCCCCCAAGCCCCGCTTCTGTCTTGTGTTTGTTCCGCCCTGCACGTGTTTTTTTTTTTTTTTT